>PVKN010004069.1:0-34791 GCA_004027915.1 Capromys pilorides
CCGAGAGAGCGATCCGCGTGGACCGGGACCCTGGGTTGGGCGCCGCGTCCCTTCTCTCTGGGTGCTGCGCCCTTCCTGGGCCGCGTGCTTTCCTTCTGGCTAGAGCAGGTCCAGTTCTACGTCGGCCTGTTTCGTTCCCGCTTGTCCACAACTGTTACTACAGAACACATCTGGGATTCTGAAGGCCTCGAATCGTGCGGGGGGGGGCGCCAGGTTAGCGGGTGTACGTAGCGTCGACCGCACGGCTTCTGCTCCCGACTGCCTCCCCAGCGCCTCCTCCCGCTGCGTTGCTGTCTCTAGCTGTGTAGCGGCGTCCGCTGAAGTGGACCCTTTCAAAGAGGCACGTGCACACTCCCAAAGCTGCCAAAAGGTTGCACCCACAAAGTGAAACGGGGTTAGCAGTTTTCGGCTCTGGTCAGAATAGCCTCCCAGAAACCGCTATTAAACATCATTGTCATCTTCTATGGCAACATGAGGAAGGGTGAGCGGCGCTCAGAGCTGTTGGCTCGGAGACGTCTGCCCTGGGTTCTGCCTGTTGGTGTCCACGGATGAGCCACAGGGCTGGGACACTGGGCAGCGGGTCCAGGGAGGGCAGAGTAGCGCAGGGCAGGCCTCTGGGTCCTGTAGAGCCCTGGGGAGCCTGCACCCACTCTGTGGCCACCCCAGGTGCTTTGGGAGCCCCGCCGAGGGTCACAAATCTGCCAGCATGCAGCACCCTTCAGAGCCTGCCCCGCTGCGATCTCACCAGCAAACTGCAAAATCCACAGTCCTGGCAAGGTTCTCGGTAGTTCAGCCTGAGCTTGGCACGAGGTACGAAGGTCTTCTGTGTCCTGCCTCTCGCCTCAGCCGCTAGATGCAGTTGTTCTGTCTGTGTTTCCATGGTGGTCTCTGCCCCCAGGTTGGGGCAGCAGTGCGGCCTCCTCTCCAACTCCCCCGGTGCTTGGTGTCCAGGACCTGGCACAGCCTGGGGCAAGCAGGAGTGATGGTGGGTGACGAAATGAGATGGCAGGTCGGTGACAGCAATGTCACGGGCACACTGACCAGGGCAGGTGAAGCCATCTGAGGGGACAATTCAAAATCAGGGGGCAGGAGAAGCATCTGGGCACCTCTGCCTGCTCAGTGGGCTTGGGATCTGCTCTGCTGTGGTGACAGTTACAGCAGTGCGGCTCCCAGAGGCTGGCCTGCCACTGTTTACCGGCTCAATTGCTGCTTAACTTTGATGATTACGTAATGAATCATTTACAGCCATTGTTATTAGTAACTAATAGGAGACTGTGCTAGAAAATAAAGTTGTAATAAAGTAAATATTAATTATGCTCAAATACATTAGGCGATGCTGGCCGGAAGAAATTGGTTCTGAGAAACTAGGCAATCAAGTACTTTCTCATTAGTGTTAATATCTTAGGATCCCCTCAGATACCTTTCTGTGTCGCCAGTCCTGTGAGCTTTAGTTTGTATCCCTTAAGTCCCATCACTCTCGGATTCTAAGTGCGGGTGGACTGCGAGTCCAAACACGGCTACTTTCCCACACTTTCGCCACTTGCTTTTGCACAGGGAGCTCAGGTTACACCATTATCTTTGAGCATCTGGAAAACTACACTATTACTATTTTGTCCCAGGGCACCAACAAGCCATCCCTTAGGACACGTTTTGTTTTTCCAGTTCAACTTTTTTTTTTCCATTATAAGAAATACATAATAATCATGAGTAGAAATGTAAATGCCATTAAAGTCAGGTAGTCTATCGGTGGCTTTCTCCGGCAATACACTTCTGCGAGTGTCTGTCACCTGTCAGACATGTTCAGCTTGTGGCTTACCAAGACGTTTGCGCCCACCCTAGTCTTCATCAGATCATAACCTTTACGTGCCTGTATGGCTTGGCAAGAACGTTCTGGTATTTCTCAGGTTTTATGTTAATGAAGTCTTTCGCTGATATGCCACGTGGGCATACAAGTAACTTCGCTTGCAGGCACAGAGTCCCAAATAGCCAAGCAATAGAAGCCAGAGATTCACTGAAAATGTCTTAAAATATTTGCCCCAAAATGCCCTGGATCGTCTTCAAAGCTCATCGTCCGTGCTGTGTCCAACAGCACCCCAGGAGGCGCGGCACGTGTGCAGCAGCCCGCGCTCAGCAATTCCCTGAAGGCGTTTCTGCGTGATGCCAGGGCTCTAAGTCCGAACGGCTTTCTCTCCAGCTAGCGCTCTGGAATTGAAGAAACCTAAGTGCAGGTGGATGCAGGGGAGACACGTGCCGGGTTTGGACAGTGCACGGGAAGGTGAGACCACTGCGTGTGAGTCCGAAGACAGCGGCTGAGGACGACCTCCTCCTGTTTACCGCACCCCGGCGCGGGTTCTCCGCACATCTCGTGGGAGCCGGTCTTCCAAGTCTTAAGAAGCATTGCCCCATCTCAGTCATCACCGTGTGCAAATCACTGAATTAGGTGGCAGGCCACGAAGCCCCTGCAGAGGCCGTGGACTGAGGTCCCTGCCCGCCCACGCATGGACGCCATCGTCCCTGTTTGTGCTGAAGTTGGAGCCCTGGAGGGGTGGCTTGGCGGCCCCTCTTCTGCGCCCCTGCCTGCTCCCTTCTAGGGGTGCTCACGTTTCGTCGCGCGTTCTCCCGGGCGTGAGAATTTTATTCCTAATCCTGTGCCTACAGAGAACAGAAAGCGCATCTAGCTGAGCTTCGTTTTCCCAGCGTGCAGAGGCTCTGAGCTCCTTAGGAGCCTAGGGGTGACATAGACATTGCTCTCCCGCCAGGGGTCGGGGTTTAGGCCGTGGACTCCGCGCTGTGCCCCCTGTCCAGCCTTGAGCACCCTCCCTGGGGCTGCAGCCCACTCGCTGGCCCAGCCTGGCTCTGGCCTCGGGTGCCTTCTGCGCTCCCCGCGGTCAGTAAACAGCCCCTCGAGCAGGAAAAGCCTCCGAAATTCCGGACAGTCATTTCCCCCTTCCCACAATTAGGGGAGTGGAGAGGGCGCAGAAAAGCACACAGGCCTGTCAGACTGTCACTTCGCATCAGCCCGAGACGGAGCACGCCTCCCAGCGCCAAGCCTGCCGGGAAGGCCGGCGGCTGCCCGGGGCCTGGGCCGGGGTCCAGCTGCAGCGAGGCGTGCATGCTGGGGATGCTCGCTGTGCTGCCCAGAGACCCGGCGTCCTCCGGGGCACGTGCTCTTCGTCCACTTCCCGATGAGCAACCGCGCCGTTTCGCGTACACTTGCGTTCGAGTTGAACGCCCAGAGAGTAAATTTAATGACCTCAGATAAACACAGAGATCCAGTGACTGAGCTCCTAGACAAGGCTTTTTGAGAACAAAAGGCAGTGCTACTGGTAAATATTCGGTGATGATTCAGGTCCATCGGCACTCTGCAAGCAAATATGGGTGCGGGAAGTACCTAGCAAAGAAGGGGATATTTAAAATTTCTTATCAGTCACAATGGTATTATCATTATTGTATCTCACAGCACTAAGCAGAGTTGGGACCAAGGCCCCCTAAACTTAAAAGCGCTAGCCATAGTTCCAGTAGATGTTTTGTAACATTGTGGGTCTGAGACGCCAACCTCGGTTGTTGAGTCCACTGGTGTCATCATTATTTTTACCTATAATTCAGATGGAGCAAGACTTCCTTCAAAGAGGAGAAGGGTCACTGCGTCACTTCTCTGTTTTGTCCCCTTATGATTTTTGCATGCTCTATTTTATGAAAGTTGTTTAGCACTGACCGATAAAATAGAGAACAAGTTCCAGGGGTCCACTGCCCCAGCATGGACAAGAAGCACCACACACCTTTGCTCTCTTTACATGACTTCTGCTCTTCCCAGCCCACCAGTCATTAATGGTACAAACTGGTCTGATATCTGGATCAAATAAAGGTGCCAGTATAAACATAAAGCAGATGTATGTGCTTGCGAAACTTATTTTTTCTGCATAAAATAATCAATTGCTGTTCTAGATGGAAGACTGCTACAAGTGCAAAGCTCACACTGTGTTTCTAAGCCTAGCACAGAGAAGAATATAGCATGTTTCCTTAAGAACTTTGATACTGATTACATGTAGAAGTAATTTCTGACTCATAAATTTTACTCAGCATAGGATATAGATGCAATAATAGCTGCCTATGGAAATTTCAAATTATTACCCTGGCTTGCGCTGTATTTCCACTGGACAGAGCTGCTCAAGAGCCAAGAAAAACATTTGGAGATGTGGGGTGCCGGGCACGCACTCCTGGCAGGCCTCCTGTTACCTGGACAGACCGACCTTGGTCGCTAACCATGCTGGGCCCTGAGTTACAGCTGGAAGATGCTATTTGCTATGCACCCAGCTTCTGGCATTTCTTTGTTTATTCAATCAATATTTTAAATGCCTGTGTGAGATTAGATAACTCTAGAAGGTTCTGGGGTACAGCAGAGAAAAAGATACCTGTGCACCCAGCTTCTTTAATCCTTATTTCTTAATCTTGTCACTTCATTAAGAGCAAGAGTCCTTCCAGTCCTCACATTGCACTTTTCGTGCAGTTACCTGCAGGCTTTTTGATCTGTATTTTGTGTGCTTTTTTAAAAGAAACATCGATTAATAGTGTTTCTAACAAGGATTTATTATGTATTTCTGCAGGTAATCTATCAAGTGAGACTTTGATGACTTGGTGTAATCAAGTTCATACCTTTGATTAAAAGCACAGTTTCTAGCATGTATTAGGCATTTACCAATCCAATTTTGGAGTAGACCTATTATTTCATGAATAGCATGGTGAAAATTTAAAATATCAGTCACATCCATAACTTAACTTTTAAAATTTAAACTTTGTTTCTGAGGTAATGGGAATGAAACTCAGGGCCTCAGCCTTGCTGAGAAAATATTCATGGAAGTTTCATCTTCAGCCTAATTTAATTTTTGAAAGCAATGATGATTTTAATTAGATTACAATTTGGCGCAGTTCACTCCAGCCCTCCTTCTGTTATTACAAATATTTTTATGTTCTAATATACAACCAAGCTCAGCAGATTTAGAACGAATTCAGCAAAATTTGATCCATGGCTGCTCCCTTGTCACCCTTGAAGGGGCTCATTTAGCCTTCCTGAAAGCTGAGCTCATTAGCAAAATGGATTTTAAATTACTGCTACATGATTTGAAAGGATTAAAAGAATTGGCTTACGAGACAGTATGGAGTTCATAGCTGTCCTCGCTCAATTTGAAATCGAAATAGTTAATTCTTAGCCATTTTATTTCCTTCACAACACACAGATGCGAATTTACATTAGACAGGTGAGCAACAGCTGATCAACGAGTTCCTTGTAACAATCACTACACTTCCCTAAGTAGGCTGCTTTGGTAAGGGGGCCTGTTTCCCTCTATGTCGATTATTTTAGGTATAAATGAGAAAATTGGACACAATTCCTCTGCCACAGGTCTAAAATTCAATAAAACTTGGCAGTCAGTGATGAAATGTTTTAGAACTTATCAGCCATATCAAAAGCCTTTCTTTTTCTCTTTCCACTTCTCCCCAAGGTTCACTGGCCCCCCTTTAGTGCTAACAGGTGAAGCTTGGGCCTGGGGGTCTGAAGTCCTAATTTTATAGAGACAGATGTAGTTACAGATAGAGGCAGATGCCAATATATGTCCTTCCTGCACCTGTCCACTGAAGGGGGCTGTGAAGGCTGCAGCTCCAGTCAGAGCTCAAAAACCAGTGGACACATCCACCACTACCGATTCCTCCAAGAGGAACCCATACTGCTCAGCAAAACAGCTCTTCTCTAGGTCGTGGTTGGAAAGGAACAAGATGAGCCTGGCATAGGCTGTGGCCCAGATGGCCCCAGAGTCCTTAAACAATGCCTTGGACATGCGAAACTGATGCAGGATCTGGCTAGAAGACTCCCACTGACAAAACATGGGGCATTTATTGAAACACATGTAACTCTGAGGAGAAGAGGGATCCATTATTTCATGCTGACATGGACAGATACATAAATAAACTGAGAGAAGAGAGGTATGTTCTTTATAGCAGAATGTCAAATAATGGATGTATCCACGTAAGTGAAATTAGAAAATAATCACCTGACAATCACAGTAACAAGACACATGAATATGTCAAGAGTTTCTATAGCTCACGGTGAACTGGGATGAGAACCAGGATATTTGTTGTCTCGAACTCTCTTCAAACATAATTATGGGTTATGAAAGGCAAAGGAAATGTAACTGGAGACCCTACAAACATCGGTCCAGTTATTCAGTCAGCACTCCAAGACCGGGGTGCAGGGACCTCCTGGCTTCTGGCTTCCTGAGAAGACCCTGCTTCGGCTGCTCTTTGTTTCTTCCATCAGTCTCTCTCTAGCTAAACCGGAATTCATTGCTATGTCAGCAGAGCCGTGTTGGGTTTAAAATTTTCCAGCCATTGTGCTTTAGTGTTTTGAAGGCATTTTTAATAGTTGAGAGTCAGGCCCTGCCATCAAGACAACCCAATTCCTGTAAAAGGATGACTCTCTGGTGTCCTCCCCCTGACCAGCAAGCGGAGGTTAGCAGGGACCAGAGCTGACCACAGCGTGGGGACCAGGGAGGGGGTGCCAGCCCGAGACACCAGCCCAGGGTCACGGGCGGAAGTGAGTCAGGATCTGGGTTAGCGTGCTGACAGCCAAGATCCCGCTGCTGACCAGCCATCCTGGGGCTGGCACAAGCGGGTGACTCATTCCTCTTCCCAAGAAAAGGGGAAAAACCCCCGCCCTCATTCATCCTGGCCTGGCTTCTCTCAATCTAACTGTATTTTTCTCACTTTGTACCAAACAAAAATTGTTGTCATTTTCTTATAGAACTCGGATGCTGGGTAATCTCATGCGGTCATTAGAGAACAAGCTTGGTGGCTACATTCACCACGCCCAAATAGCAGTTCCGTGGTTCATTAGCTGTACGGTAGTGCAAGTTTTACTGGATTTTCCTACTTCAGTCTCTCTACTGGAAGTGTGTGGATAAGTATATTTGTGGAGGTCCACTGAGCTTACTGTGGCTAACGTGGACTTCCACACGTGTCCTTTATCAGTCAGAGACTCTGGGGTCATGCTGAGAATGCTTCCCTCCATCCTCGTGGACATTTCAAAGAGGAGCTTCGAGACGGCTGAGGCTCAGCAGCTACATCAAGTAGAGCTGTCTTCATCATGTGTTGGAACTGACCCTGTCTTAAATGCGCAAAAGCACCTGAGCCTTCCACCGCACCAACTTCACACAGGCAGAAGAGGCGTCTGGGGAAGGCCACAGTGAGGGCCAGGCCAGGTTTCCACCTTTGCTGGGGTAAATTCTCCACCCTCACTGAGCTGCATGGTAAAATTCACACTGTTAACCCTTGTGAAGCTCGAGGCTGACTCGCTGTTCTAGTTTTCCCCCTTTCCCATGATTTCTTGCGTTTTCCTTCGTGGACATCATAGAATAAGCCCATTGTTCTTGAGCTGGCCACGCTGCTTCTGCTGCAAGCAGAGCAGCCTAGCTTTATGCTAAGTTGCTGATATCTCATGTGAGTGTCCTGACAATTTTTCACCCTCCCAACTTCTTGAAATTTCCTGTTCTCTGTTCCGTCTGCTCATCAGCAACAAGCGTATTTGGCTATTCCGCCCTGACCACCACCTGTCATGTTCCTGGCCTGGGGTTGCAGCTTCATCTCCTGCTCCTTTCTCCACCCTTCTCTAACTCGTTAGATAGGCAGCAGTGCTTCCCAGGGGAAAATGCGCTGTCTGATGTAGTATTGCATGGTTCCCGGCTGTTCTCAAGAGTGGAGAAAAAGAACAGAGGCCATAAAACTAAGGAAGCAATTTATTTGCAGTAAAGTATATTAGAGTCTTCTAGATTAGATTACGTGTGTGTGTGTGTGTGTGTGTGTGTGTGTGTGTGTGTGAGACTGAGAGAATTATCAATTGCTTGGTTGGTATCAAAACATACTTGATTGCCTAAATCTTTGTTCTCTGAGCAGCAAAGACCACGACACCATGGAGTCTTCCTGCCATGGGCGCAGACAGAGCTACTGGTACACACAGGTGAGCCAGACAAACGCACCTCGGTTCACGAGGACCTCGGCGTTTGTGCTGGTGTGGCGAGCAGCCCCGTGGTGCTGTGAACTGATGCAGTGTCTGTCCAGAGAAGCGAGGTTCGGTCTGATGCCTTTGCTGAGAACCAAGCTGCTGGCTCTCAGCGGCGCCTCGCACCTCGGAGCATGACGCACGCTGGGAGCAGAAGCGGGTGCTGTCTGAGTGGGCGTGCCCCGCGCAGGTGTTTAGAACTAAGACCGTCTCTCTCTTTGACTTCTCTGTTTGTTTTTCATGCTGATAGCCTGCACCATGTCTTTTTCAGTCTTATTTTTCCCGAACATGAGCAAAATAATCTGAATTCCAGCCCAGGGCATTAAACGGAGGGTCAGGAAGGGATAAAGAAGGCAATCCTAATGGAAGTGGAATTACAGAAAAGATGCATTTCATAAGACAACTGTTACCAAGTTTTGCAGCTAATTGTGTGGGGCGTATATAAGTTAAACACTAGCATAGAAACAGAATACTGGAGTAGTTTTGCCTATTGAATATCACACCTTAAACACAAACCACATTTCAGAAAGTGCTAAAAACATAGGAACGCAGAACAAGACAGTGGGGTTTACTCCGGGAAAGGGAAATTCTGTCCATGTCATGGGCTTACTAGCCTGGGAGAAGGATTAATCTTTCAAATAGCAGCACAGTTCCAAGTTCCAGTAACATGCAATGGGTGGATATCTAAGTAGCACGTTTTTGTTTTATTTATTTATTTATTATTTTTTTAATGTCTGGATTTCTTTTATTTTTTATACTTAAATTTGTTTGTTTCTTTATTTATTCATTTTGTGGCTGGCTCAGCCTGCCCTGGTGGTGGGGCTGGCACAGCATGTGGTGCCGGGGATCGAACCGCAGTCCCTGCAGTTGCCTGAGCTTTCCTAAGCAGGCGCTTTAGACCACTGAGCCATCTCGCCGGCCCCAGCCCATTTTTAGTTATATACATATACTTAGCAAATTTTAATGGTGGAATTAATTCACCTTCCCATCCCGGATGGAACGCCTGCCATTCCTTAAGGTTCCGTGGTGTTGAGGCTGCTGGCTCCACCCCCCCACCCCCCCATCACTGATGGAGTGGGCAAGGGGTGCTAAAGCGCTCGCAGATGCATAAATAAGGGCGTGGAGGCACTGTCCGCTGGGCACGCGAGTGTCATTTCCTTTTTCTCAGAGGCGATGAGGAAGCCCGAGGGCAATTGCTCCCGGGAGTCCTGCGCCTTTGCACTCTGTCCCGCCCGCGCTGTGCTTCTTGGCCTGGCGAGCGCTGGCTTCGACCATCCGCCTGTGCGCTGCTCTGGGAGAACTGCAAAGGACCAGGTCCTCGGGAACTAGCCACGCAGCTTCTTCTGATTCGCTCAGAACTCCATCCTCCTGTTCCTTCAATTGTTAGCGTTCAGGAACTCTCTTCAGATACTGGCCTGGGACCATGCAAGGAATGGAAGAGGCAGCATACTCTAAACGGATCCTGGCTGGCCATGCTCCTGTCTGAGATCTGTGAATGCTCCTTACAGCCCCTGGGAAGAGCGGACGCATGGCAAGGGATAGACCAACGCAGGAGGGTAAAAGGTTTAAGGTTTTCCACCGTTACAAAAGGCTAAAAGAAAACAAACAAGCTGCCGGAACCAAAAATAAAAGAGACAAACAAACAAAAGCTCTCCCTTCCAGTGGACGTTGTTTTCCTCTGCAATGTATTGAGCAGCTTAAAGAGAAATCTGGGTTCCTCTGAATTTCACACCTTATGAGCTGAATGATGTTTTCCAAGCTGTTGATCACCAAGGCCATGAAGGAGGAGAATATGCTTATTATTATTTTTTAATCTTACTCTTCAAATTCTTCCCTGGTTTTCTCAATGATGTTTCTCTTTCTGTGGGCCTATTAAGTTTCCAAGAATAGGAGCCAGACAAACACACCACACAGAGGTTTTCTTTAGACACACAAATGCCATCCCTGTCCAACACAGTAGGTCACCACGCAGCCAGGCGGCCTGGGCCGATGTTTGTGTTTTCTTGCAATTAGAGGGAAATCAAAGCCATGTGGACCCCAGCGGGGCCGGCAGCGGGTCTGGTGTGTGCCAGGCAGGGGGCCCTCGACTTCCCCTGCACTCCCAGTTTGTGATAATGGAACAAAAGCTTCGTTTTACTATTTGGGCTGTGGTGGTCTGAAAGCATTCTCCCCCACTGTACTTACACGGTTTGTCCACAGTTCTCAGGTGGGCTCAGAGAAGAAAACCTGACTCCCCCCAGAATGGGTCACTTTCTTACTGTTAAACACAGAGGCAGGACAGAAAGAGAGCAGCTTACGAGAACCCGGAGAAGACACTAAGTGAGGCGCAGTCCACAGGGTTTTGATTTTATTTTAGGCCACAGACTGTTTCAGGAAATGAAAAGGTTTCATTTCCAGGTGTCACATAAGTACACACACACACAAAAAAAAAATGTGTGTTTTCAAATGCTCGCAGTCACCAAGGAGCTCCCGAAGCATGCCATGATGGCCCCAGGAATTGTCAACTCCACCTTATTACAAGCGCTGCACTTCTTCAGTAATTACTAGGACACAAAGGCTGGTGATGCCAGAAATTTCAGGGACTAGTGTAGATGTTTGCGTGGCAACCTTCATATCTTTTTTCTTTATATTTTAGGAAAGGGTCTGCCAGATGTTCAGGGTCTCACTACTAGATGGGACTCGTAGTGATCCACCTGTTTACAGCCTCCCAAGAGCTGGGATTACAGGTGTGCGCCACCACGCCCAGTCTCAGCTGCTGTCTCAGGGGCAGGGCTGGCATGGCAGGCCTGGGGATCAAAACCCCAGCCCCTGTGCCTGCTTGCAGTGTCTTAATCCTCTGAGCCATTTGGCTGGCCTGCAACCTTCCTAATTTTCTGATAATTTTATTTATGAATGATTTGTATGCTTTGCATTTGACAAAGTGTTTCTTGTGCAAAGAGATATTTTTTTGGTAAGAGATTATGTATTGTGAAAGTAATAAAAACGATTATTTACAAAATGTAAGCACTCAAACTCCACATATAAATTTTGTTTTAAAATTTTAAATTTATCCCCCAGCTATAAGTATGCACATAGTGAATTTTTTTTTTTAACTTTAAAAGGGAAAAAATATGAAGCGGCTTTTTATAGCTGTGGTGGCTTTGGTCTGACATTCATCCAAGTCAAACTCTTCATTCACGTCTTGGAGATCTCATTGAATTCCTTGCCAGACAGTAAAGGAATGTAGGACAGACAGAGTAAAGCATCTACAGAAAACATGGGCTCAGGGCTTCATTTTGATTTAAAATAATCTTTGCTTAAAATTATTTTTAGACCTGGTGAACAGTTTCATATGGAGTAATGGACTCTGATAAGCAAAAAACAGCAAATATAAATGTCCAGGAAAGAAAAGCAGCGCTCACGGCAGTCCAGTTGCCGCTCTGACTTCCTTGGCTGGTGCTGACTAGCGCTTTCTGGACAGAAACTCAGCTGACACCTTGTCTGATTTATCCTCCAAATAGATCTGCAGCACAAGAATTATGATTTTCTCTGAGTTGAGAAGTGGGAGGGATTGGAGAATGTGTGCAGTCGGAGGCAGAACTAAAGATGGGGGCAGGATCTCCCCATCCCCATCCCCGAATCGCTGGCAGCCCCCTTCTTGCACACAGGCTTATGTCCTCGGTATTCTCTATGTGTCTCATGCTTTTCATTTCAAGGAACTCTACCCGCACCGTTTAAGAGAGCAAGGGCCTAACTCAGCATTCAATGCAATTAACCGAATAAGTCAATTAACAACATAAGACTACACTCAGCTGCATTGTGACTTCTGCTCTGGTTTCCTCAGTGTCATACTCAGGTTACTGATATCCCCCAAGGAAAATAAACATTTGAAGTCGTCATTACCTTCTGTTAGTATGAATGTGCCTACATGTTCTCTTCTTTTTTATTATAAATCACCTATAGCCAGAATTACAGTGTTTTTGTATTGTTCCAATGAGAATTGTTTTAGCTTTATTGATGTATAAATTGTACATATGTAATATGCAAGCATTAGTAATTTGATGTGATTACATAATGTGAAATGTGTGCTATATCTGAGACAACATTTTTATCCATTGCCTCAAAATTCAGTTACCCTTTGTG
The DNA here is from genome assembly GCA_004027915.1 of Capromys pilorides. NCBI lineage: Eukaryota > Metazoa > Chordata > Mammalia > Rodentia > Capromyidae > Capromys > Capromys pilorides. The sequence continues at coordinate 12,170 of PVKN010004069.1, forward strand.
TGCATGTGTGTGCCTGCATGTATTTGTGTGTGTGTGTGTGTGTGTGTGTGTTCATTGTTAAGATCAACTCTTTTGGTAAATACTCCATTTTTAAATTTATTTATTTTAATTTTTTTGAAAAAATGATAGTAGTACATTCCCAATAATTGATACCATGCGTATCGCTGTCCTCGTAGTGGTTATACAGAGCACAGGTGGTAGACATGATAATTTTTCTAATCAATGTTGGTGCAAAGAATTTCCTCTCATTGAACTAAGTGAAAGTAGTTGCATGCTAAAATATTTTAAAGTATTAAATTGTATATCAAGCAATTAAAGGAAATCTGAAAGTACAGTAAAGACATGCTTTTCAGGTAGCACTGGTGATTTCTTAATTTGCAACTCTTTTATTTCAGGAGTTGCAATAGTTTGAAATTTCTTTTCTTTAAGTTTTCTTATATTTTCTTCCACTACATAAATGCATTAACAATTATAAGCTGTAATTTTTAAGGCTTTTGTGAATTTGATTGAGAAATCAGTGAACGTAACGTAGTATTTGCACTAAGAAATAATTTGACCCAAGACACCTTTTATATTTGCACAGGGTTTTCTTGGTATTTTTGTTTTGTTTTGTTTTTGTATTTAGGTAAGGGTCCACAGCGTCTCACTACTAGACAGATTAAAAATATTTCCTGAGTATCTCTGGGCATGGCCGCGCCATCTCCTCTGCACTGCGCACTGCGCCGGGCTGGGCCTTGCCGCCTCCTCTCGGGCTCTCCGGTTTTCCCCGCCTTTGCACTGCGCTGCTGGATTGCAATAGTTTTGCTTTGTTTTCATTCAGGTGCTGCAACTGTTTCATTTTTAGTAAAACGTTATTGGCTTTGCACATTCGCTTCCCTTCTTCAATCCTTCCTCGGAAAGGCACGTCCAGTGAGAAGAGAAGACGAGGTGCTGCCAGCTGTGTCCTAGTCCATCTCCTCGGCTCGTAGACAGCGTCGTGGCTGGTGGAACAGCACTGCTGTGCCGGCCCCTGAGCACATGGGGCGCTCGCTGTTCAGGCCACGCGGGACCTTGGCTCTCTGTCTCAGCTCCAACAGCAAGGAGACCAAGAGCTGCAATCCTACCGCAAACTCGTCATTCTCAAGCAGGGAACATTTCTACTTTGCTTTTTCTTTTTCAGACCAGGTATTGAACTCAGGACCCTGTGCTTGCCAGGCAGGCACTTATTCTACTGAGCTATCTCCCTGGCCCCCATTTGCTACATTTGTGTAGTTGTTTCCGCACACTTTGAATTTTGATTCTTGTTTGCACATTCCTTCATCTTGAGAAGTGATTCCACGTGCAGTTTCAGCTCTAGACTTACGGTCGTGTGTGGTATGTGAAGGCGCACTTGGAGAGACCGCTGCTTTTGTGGTCCGGCCCCTGCCTGCGGAGACCGGCTCCACCACGCACTCCAAGCGCTGCTCACCAGAGAGCAGTCTCAGCCCTCGGTTGCCCAGCCTGAGCCTTGGCATCCTGCAGAATGTTCTCACGGGACAGCGGTCAGCTCGGTGAGCTCGAGGGAGGTCTTGGTAATACATGAAGATGACAAGAAAGACGAGTGCTGGGTTTAGAATCTGGAAAAATTAGGCTGCCTGTGTGTATCCCAGGATTTGTCTCTTTGAGAATCACGCTGCTCCACACCTAAATAAGCATCCACAGCTTCCTGTACTTCAGGTAATGCGTGCTTCCACTTTTGTTGTTTTTATAAAAGGAGAGAGAGAGAGAGAGAGACAGAGAGAGACAGAGAGAGACAGAGAGATAGATAGATAGAGATATTGCTGAATACCAGGCAGTTATGAAATACTTTATATCTTTTAAAAACAGTCAGTCCACAGAGCGTGCCTCTCACCAGAGCCTTCCTGTAGTTCACACTGAGGCAGCTAAGGGCACCAGAGTCTGTGGCTGGCCTAGGACCCTGGCACCTTGGCTTGGAGCTCGCACTTCCTGGTGCAGGCCAGTGTTCAGAAGCGATCACAGGACAGCTCCGCGCGTTCTTAGCTCATCTTGGAGGTCACAAGGCAGTTCTTCTTCTTGGACTGTGCCGGGAGCCCCCAATGCCTGCCCCTGAGATATAGAAGCGTTGCCCTCCGTTGCGCAATCGCCTTCTGATTGCCTCTTCCCCCAGTTGTCCGTGTGGTGCATTAGTTTTCTCTCTCACTATTAGAAAAATTTTATTCTGAATTATGTTCTTCTTTAAAAATTAATTCTCCATTTGGAGCCCAAACACAGTCCTTTGGGAGTGTTAAATGGAAGCCCGCAAGTTTCTGTCCTACACCAGGTTTCTTAGAGTTAATTATATTCTCTCTATCGTGGGTGCTTCCTGTAGAGTTCGCGTTCACCTGTGGAGCAGGCAAATGCCCCTCCTTGAGGTATTTTACAAGAGCAGAATGGGAAATTACTTTGGATAGAAAAACTTTTCTTTGTGCCCCAAATCTCATTAGTATTATTTGTCCAATTCTGTTATTTTCTTTATACCAGAATCTCGGAATGAAACATCAGGTGGCCAATAAGTTTTCTTATTAAATACAAACATGGCACCTAGTTTGCAAAAAAGGAAAAGGAGTGAAAAAAGGACTTCAAAGGGTTTAAATCCATGTCAGATCTGACTTAACTGAGTGCCAAGCAGTCATCAATCAATCAATCAACTGTAAATCAATCATAAATTGTCCATAAATTAAGTTCCTTTCTGCATGTTGGGTTATTCCATGTTATGGTTTGTGCATAGGTGTCTCCCCAAAGTCTCATGTAGTCATGGGGTGGCTTCTGGAATTTGTAATTGATTATTGTAGAAATAGGTGCTGCCCCTCCCCTGGGGCAGGTGATTTGCATTTCAGTGTAAGACAGGAAGAGAAATTAGCTGCTTGAGTAGCTGCAAGCTCTCTCCCAGTGCTCTTGCTCTTAGCTGCCACCATGGAAGGTTGCTCTTTGTCATGTGCCGGTCTGCCTTGGAGCCAGCTGGATATGGACTGAAACCTCCAGTAACTGTGAGCTAAATAAACCTTTCCTTCCCTCATTTTGAGTGTTGGGTGTTTATCTCAGCAATGAGAGAAGAGTAACTAAGACAATCCGTAATGTCATATATGGCACTGAATCATGAATCACATCATATTTAATGAGCTATAAGATAGAAAATGTCAAATAAATATTATTATTATTTTATGTCTTTTGTACAGGGTCTCGCTACACAGGTTGGATTTGTAATGATCCTCATTTTTTTCAGCCTGCCCCATGCTGGGATTATAGGCATGTTGTAAAACTGTATCGGAGCCAAATGGAGTGATGAGAAGACCCGATGAAGGCAGCTCAGAGGACCCACTGAGGTTTGACCCTCAGTGAGCCAAGATCCTCTGAAACAAGTCAGCTTTATTTAGGATAGTCAGAGCGATCTCATGCGCAATCACCTTAGCAAAGAGAGGACCACATGTGTGACCACGATCTTCGTTAACTTCCACCCCCCCTCCCATCATAGGGTTCATTTAGGGGGTCAATCAATAGCATTCAAAGAAAGGGAGAAAGCAATAAACAGAGCCAAAAGGTGACGCTGCCATACCGCAACTGTCCCTGGGCCCCGTCCATTACACTCCGTTTCCTGAAACACCAGTTAAGCTACACAGGCACACATCACTGCACCTCGTCTCTGTGGCTGGCTCTGCATGCCCAGGATGGGGCCGGTTGTGGCATGGGGAGCTCGGGATCAAACCCTGGTCCCTGCGCTTGCCTAAGCAGGTGCTTAGTCCACTCAGCTATCTTGCTGGCCTGATAAATGGTATTATGAATATGCCTTGTCAAACGTGTAAGACAGACTGTAGTCTGTTTGCATCATAAAGATAACCATCTCAGGTTATTTTCTGCCTGTAATCCTTAGCTCTCTGTTTTTAGAGACTGGCCAGTCTAGGCACCTAGGGAGCAGGAGAATGGAAGGATCACAGTGGGGCACCTCCTCTCCATATTTTGTTTATTTTATCTTAAGCTTGTTTGAATAAATGAATTCCTTTTCAATATCTGTGGCTATTTAATATACATGGCCTATAGGAAACAGCAAAGAAAGCTTAAATAGCTAATGCTGTCTCATAACTGTCCACATAATCTTAAAAGAATTGCATCTTTCCCCCTTGTGATTGGTGTCACCACGTTCTGCCAAGCTACAGCTGCAAGGAGCCCTAAGCCATGGGATCTGTAAAGCAGGAAGGTGTCACCTGGACACAGAGAAGGGACTTCTCCTGTGGGCATGGCTTCATCTTTGTTACTGAGCTCACACTGGTGACACCTGACACTGATCATGCCTGAGCTCACACATGAGCAGCTCAGGGAAACGCACATGGAGTCCAGCTCATTCCCTAAAGAGTTTATTTCTTGGGGCTAAATGAACATGTCAAGCTCCTTCGGGGCCAACGCTGCCTACCTGCTCAGCCCATGCAGCTGTGCTGTGATCACCGACCTGTTTCCGGTGCTCAGTGGCACATTAGGTAGCCCCTGACTGTGGCCAGCCTATGGGGTCTGGGACAGAATTAGATAGACTTTTGCTGAATCCCACAGAGCAGAGATTGCTACTGCTCAGCTGATCCGTGTTCAGATTAACATCCAATTGTGAGCAGTGACCTCACAACAAGCAGGGAGGATCCATCTTTATTGTTCTTTGTTTTTGGTTCTAAGCTATAGAAACTTTTCCTATCCGTCTCAGTAAGCTCCAGACCATGGTGGCTGTGAAGACCAGTGAGGTAAGGCTTAAGAGCTGTGTCACTGTCAAGCTTATTGGGCAGGAAAGTTGACAGAGTAGAACGGGTGACTGGAACAATGCACTTGACTTAAATAGGGCTGGGGAGGGCTGGGGAGATAGCTCAGTCATCTGAGCCCTGCCTGACAAGTGCACGGACCAGTATTTGGTCCCCAGTACCACATGCCCTGCCTGCCCTGTCTTGCTGGTCACCAAAACTGGGTGTGGTGGCTCATGCCTGTAATCCCAGCACTGGGGAGGCTGAGACAGGAGGATCACTTACAAATCTCAGCTATGTAGTGAGATCCTCTACTGAATAAATAAATAAGTGATAATAAAACAAATTAAAAAATAATATAGGCTATTGTCCATTTGGTTTATTTCATGATTGTCTTAAAGAACTCCAGAATTAGGTTATATTAGGTTACTAACTCAAAATCAGTCAATGAATGAATGTATAAATGAATGGAGAAAACTAACCAAAACTCATTGTTTCTAAGTGCAGTTATTTCTTGGTAAATACATGAAACCCATTTAATCTTCTCAGTAGGAAAAACTCAAAGGTAAAGGTTAAGAGAACATTGATGGGAACATGACATGAAAATATAAAAGAAATAGAAAACATGCAAGTTCAAGCCGATCAAAGCTGATTCCCAGGTTCTCAACAAAAAGTCACCAGCTGTATGAATGCTCTTTATCAGAGAGCAGCAATGTGTTGGAATTTTCAAAGGTTTTCACGTATATCTTAAAAGACAATAATTCTAGCATATATTAATAGGTTCCTGATGTAGAAAACATCTTTTCATTTTTGACGAAAGTTTGTCATGTTGATAAACTTAGATTAGACCTAACTGGTGAACAAATTAATATATGCATGAAAGTACTCACTTGCATGTCAAAATTATATACAAGTAATCATTTGAAAACACTTATAGCAAAATCACATGATATCATTTGAGACAAGCTTTGGGCCAAGGGACAGTTGCAAGGATCTTTCTTGGGCAGTGTTATGGTTTGTGTCTAGTTGTCCCCCCAAAGGCCTCATGTAGTCATGGGGTGGGGACTTCTAGAGTTTGAGATTAACTCATGATCCACTGGGATTATGAGTGACCCAAGGAAGAGATTATGGGTCTGAGTACTGCTGGGATAATGCGTGTGGCCTGAGGCGGATATCCTGAGGCAGAGAGCCTAAATGTAGTATAAGAGAGACAGAGAAACAGACATTCTTTTTCTGTTGCTGTTGTTTGCCTGTTGCCATTGTTGCTGTTCCACCGCTGTGAACTGCTCCTCTCTGCCATGTGCCAATCAGCCTTGAATCCAGCCGAGTCTGGACTGAAACCTGAAGTAACTGTCAGCTAAATAACCCTTTCCTTTCTCCATTTTGGGCATCAGGTATTTGTCTCAGCAACGAGAGAAGAATAACTGAGACAGAATTTGGCATCAGGAGTGGGGTTGTTGTTATGACTAACCTAACCTGACCATGTAGATTGCAAGTTTTTGGAAATGGCTTATGGAAAAAGATAGGAAATGTTTAGAGAGGTCATCTACTTGTGAAGATCTGGAACAACTTCAGCTGTTCTGTTTGGGAAATTCTGTTATGAGCTCAGCTTAGAAGACAACAGAAGGCCTGCCTGTAAAGACCAGGCTGGGTAGGTTTCTGCTGGGAAGAAGGACGGCATTGGTTGTTGGACTCCAGACGATTTGTGTTATGACTTGGCTCAAAGTCTGTCTGAATTTTGCTCATGCCCAGAGACTTTGCCTAAGACTGAGGTTAAGCATAGTGGACTGATCAATCTTCCAAAAGATATTTCAAAGCAGCCAACTCTTGGGGTGGTGGCATGGTTGTTATTGGGGGCTTTTAGCCAGATTTATGTAAAAAATTAAGAGCAAAGAGCCAAGCAGGATGATTTAAAATGTTGTGAATTTGGCCAAAAAAGAAGAACCAGGAAGGCTGTGGATTGCAAAGATAGAGTAAAAGGATCTCCATTGCTAGGAAGGACCCAGAGAATCAAAAATATGACCTGAGGGCATCACAGGAGGCAGCAGACCTCCAACCTTTGCAGCTTGAGGATTGCAAGGGACAGAGACATGGCCTTGAGAAGAAAGCTGCAGCCCCCTCGCCCTCATGTTCCAGAATGGTGGCAGTGGCCACACCGGGTTCTAAAATGGTGCCGGCATGGAGAATTTGTTTCTCAGAATCAGGGTCACAGTACTCAACAATAAAGGCACTCAAACCCTATAGCCAAGTAAGAAGGAAGCCTGGCTACTGCTCCAACTGGCAACAGACCTTGGCATCATCCATGTGGTGATGGTTTTAGGTGCATTCAGAGTATAGAAGCTGTGAGATTAAGAAGGCTCCCATCTCAATTTCAATAGCAGGCCTGGGAGGCCAGGCAGTTTGCCCTTGAGAGGGCAGTGTGTGAAGCAGAGAGTGAGAAGCCTATGCAGTGGACACACCAGAAGTTTGCAAAAGCCAGAAACATGGATTGTCTAAGGGGAAACTGCAAAGAGGGAGCAAAGCCAGCCTAAGAGAGAAGCCATGGGAGCTACCACCAAGAGTGCCTTAGGGGCGGAGCCATGTAAGGCCTTTGTAGCTCACAACTCAGTGAAGACTCCTTCAGATGTTCCAGTTGGAACTATAGGATTTAACATTTGCCTGCTGAATTTTGGACTTGTGTTGGTCCTAGTGTTTTGTATTCCCCTGTTGTTTGCAACTTTGGGCATGGTAATATTTGTCTTGTGCCTTTGAATGGTGGATGTGTTTTACTTTCCTTTTGTAAATGGCCTCATGGTGAAGAGTTTGCCTTGGATCTTGGAGGAGACTTGGGACTTGGACTTTTCAGCAATGCTGAAACCTTTAGGACATTGGCAATTCTTAGAGATGGATTAAATGTCTTTTGCACAAAGGGATGTGCATGAGATTTTGAGGGGCCTGGGGTGAAATGTTATGGTTTGTGTCTAGTTGTCCCCCCAAGGCCTCATGTAGTCATGGGGCATGGACTTCTAGAATTTGAGATGAACTCATGATCCACTGGTATTACGGGTGATCCAAGGATGAGATTATGGAGATGGATAGCCTGAGGCAGAGAGCCTGAATGTAATATAAGAAAGACAGAGAGACAGACACTCTCTCTGTTGCTATTGCTGGCCTATTGACGTTGTTGTTCCACCACCATGAACTGCTGCTCTCTGCCATGTGCCAGTATGCCTTGGAGCCAGCCAAGTATCTGTAAGCTAGATAATCCTTTCCTTCCTTTATTTTGGAATAAATATTAAATGATTAATCTAATATGTGTCCTAGCAATGAGAGAAGAATAAATGAGCCAGGCAGGTGACAGGTGAGGCTGGAGACTAAGCTTTCTTATCTGGAATCAAGGCATACAGTTTTAATCTACCAACTCAAGAATAATCAAAGTCAAACATCTCTTCTGTGAAGCACCCTGTCGGCGGCCTCTATCCCTGGCAGCCTGTGCCTCCAGCTAGCACGAGCACCTCCTCAGAGCCAGGCAACCACATTGCAGCCACTGGACAGAGCACCTCTCTCCAGGAGGTAGGGCTGCTTCCTCATGGTTGCTTCTTCAATGATGCCAGTATGTCAGCGTTTTCTCTTGTGTACTGACAAGTGGTGATTCGTGCATTTAGTATATGGATTTGGAAATAAGACAAACTACTGGCTCCAACTCACCTACTAAACCTATGAGAACTATCAAATTAATTAACAGGTGAAGAATAAAACGATCAAATTCTTTATTATCTGTACAAATAAATGGAGAAAGCATGAGAGTATAACTGAAATGAAAGTGGACTCTGCAAAACATACATCAGGAGCAAGCCTCTCCATTTAGACCTAACCAGTTCCTTTGATCAATACATCATATTCAACAGTATGGATTGAAAGCAGAGCAGTTAACAGTTTCCCATAGTGACCCTTCTCGATAGTCTTCAAAGAGTTTTCACTTTTGTCCCTGTGCTGTGATTCCAAGCTAGCGTGCGCCCCCAGTGTCTCCAGTGTTTAGATGTGCCTGCACCACAGCTCTTGGCTAATCAGGGAATCCAGCACTGGGGATGCACAGCTGCATGTGCTGTGGAGAAACGGGTCCCACTGGAGGCTGCCCGCTGGCCTGCAACCTAGAAGGGCGCTTTCTTGTCACTGGCTCTCCCTTCTTTGCTCCGGCTGCTGCTGGCTGTGGGGTGACAGCCTTTTCCTCCACATTGCTCTTCATCCCTTCAGCTTCTGCCTTAGAGCTGGAGGTGTGAGCCAACTCCTCCTGTGTGTTTGGGAGCTAGGAGCTTCGTCCCCCAGTGATAATAAGTGATGAATACATCCTGTTTATTTATTTGCTAGTTAGACGTTGTCCTCTAAATACACGCACTTTGGTTTTAGCAGCTACCTCTTGGTAACTTTTCAGAGATCAGCAGCCAGCTGGATTCTTTCCATCTGTGCTGAGCCCGGATCATGGCTCCCTAGGAAACACGAGCTCTGTCCTTTGCGTGGATTTTGCCAACCTGATGAACAGAGGAGCCTTGTGCTGACGTTCATGCGGTCACCCTCAGCTGCTCCTGTGTTTCCCTGTATTTGGCCTGGTCGGCAGGATCAGGATCCCTATCTATAGGCTCTGGCTGGAGTTCTGTTCAGTGTTCACATGAATTTATCACTGTGGTGAGTGAGTAAGTGAAGCCCCATACCTCCTCACAGGAGGGCTCTCAAGGCTGCGGCAGCGGGCTGCCCACCGTGCCAGTGCTTCCCAGACTTCCTGGAAACTCCCCATGCTGCTGTTCTGATGCTGTTCTTTTGATTATAGGGTAAATGCTTTTTTTTATTTCCTTCTACTCCCATAATGTCATAATTCACAGAATGCTCTGGATATCAGGGAAATGAAATACCGCGCTGGGAACACAGTGACAGGACCGCATCTTCAGTCAAGCCAGCAGACACCTCATCGCCTTGCCAGCGAGACTCTGGTCTCAGCTCACAATCCCTCCCAGGAAGCCTTTCAGAGCGAATTCCAACCAGTGGCTCCGCCTGGAAAACCTCCAGTTGCCTTCCCAGTTCCTCCTGGGAGGTAAGAACCGGTGCGCTCAAATGCAAAGCTGGGCGCGGAGAGTGGTGAAGGCTTTGCCTCTGCCGCTCCTTGAGAAGTTTCTACAGGTACGCTGCTGCTCCATGTTCATGTTTCTGTGTTGCTTTCCTTTGGTACCATGGCTATTCCATCTGAACTCGGCCACTGAAGATCGTGTGGAATCTGCGCTAACACATCTCAGATGTGCGTGATCTCAGCCTGCGGGATACGAAAGGATTTAATTTAGGAGGTATCTCCTCTCCCAGCAGCGCCTAGACCGGCAATTGGTGCAGAGCATGCCCCAGCACAATGGGCTCTTGGTTCAGGACAGACATTCATCAAAACACTGACAGTATCACTTTGTGTTAAATGGGTGACATCGCGTTCGTTATTTTTCTTGGATATGTTTGCACTAAATGGACCGGGCGGCCATAAAGGAAAAGACTGGCTTCATTTACAGAATGTGAATGCCGTAATTCATCTTTTGCTTTGGGTGAAATTTTTCAAAAGAATATATTTTTAAATTTGGAAAATATCAGAAATGAGTACCACATGTTTGCAGTAGAAAAAGTGGCTCCCAAGCGCTCCGCAGTCTGATCTTTGTGCCTGCGCTATCTACTGGCCGTATCATTTTGGACAAATTATGTCTCTTTGCTCTCCTCATTTCTTTCATCTTTATTGCTACAATAATTGTTCAGGGTGATCCTTCAGGTTTCTTCTGTCTTACATTTGATTTTCTTTGGCAAAGCAAGGCAACTGGTATGCAGACAAAGCTGCAGTTATGTTCTCGGGTGTTCAAGCCGAAACTTCACCGCTGCTTCTGGTTCTCTCTTCTTCTTTTCCGTGCACAGTTTCATTGTAATTTATTTCCCATCATTGTTGAGGATTTTCATTTTGGGAGCAAATGAACCAACACCATGAGGACAATGACTGCACAGGTGTTTGATACAACAGATATATCCAGGCCTGGGTTTGTTAAATCAGTCTATGTGTAGCAGTCAACAAAAGTTTGCAGTATGATGTTCTCGTTTGATTAGAAGCAGCAAGGAGCCATGAAAACAAGCCAAACATGTCGGATTTAGATGAAAGCTGAATCAGTCAATCAATATTCTAACTAAGCAAAGACTAATGATTAAAATAAGAAATAAAAATAGAATTTTATCTCCAAAGTTAATAGAGAATGTAATTTATAAAAGACAGACATTAAAAATCAAGTTACGCATATGCTGTGTACCGAAAATTAGCAAGGCTCTTACTGTGGACACAATATTGAGTGGAGGTGTTAGCTAGATTAGGGGTGAGGTCAGTGATGTGTTCCTGGACCAGCTGATGCCACCACAAGAAATGGTCCCCTCGGAATGGCTACCTCAACATCTGTACCCTTCTTCTCATGCAGACAGCATGTGCACTTCCCAGTACAGGAATTAGTGAGAGCCCTGAGAGGGGACAGACAATGATGGCTTTCCTGCTGTCTAGCCACATAAGTGAGAAGGCCTCAGCCTCTCGGGTCCACAGCTCCTTTTCAGACAGACCCACGTGATGCACGGGCTGCTTGTGCCTGTTACTGCACAGGGGTTCTCAGTGGTGAACGAAGGAATGCAGGGCTCTGCGTAAGCTGACTTTTCTAGTGGTGTGAACACGTAGGTTCTAGAGGCCCTATGACTTGCTTACTTCTGTACATGGTTTGTTGACCCTTCTTAGCATCCCGTTCTTCTTTGACAGCTTTGTAACCAGTCTCCCAATGCAATACAGTGTTTGGAGAAATAAACTGTGTAAGATATTAAGGAAACAATCCTTAGGGCCTATTCATACATAGATAGATAAATAGGTAGATATTGAATATAATAGATACTGAAGAATGTCTAGTTCTGAAGAATTATAGCTTAAGAAAATGAAACATACAGATAGTCTTAAAAAGACCTCAAATTGTGTCAGTTTTATCTTTTTCCTCAATAAGATACTCTTACGAAAACTATTTGATATTATAAGAGTTTTAATCATATTTGGAAAACCACTTCTTCAAGAAAGTTAGAGCACTACATCAGAACTCCTGACTGCAGAAAATTTTCATGGGTTAGTCTAGATTTTATTTTCTTAACTGCACAATTTCTAAAACTAAATGATATTGAATGAATAAAAAGGTCAAAGGACTCTGTGGCCACATGTTTAGAAAGAGGTAGAATAAAAATCTTTAAAACTTTGGGATACTATTTTCTCTTTTAAAAAAATCTTTAATTTCTTTGTGTGGTACAGGGTCTTGATGTGCAGCTTGGACTCATCGTGATCTTCCTGTCTCAGTATAGGTGTGCAGCACCACACCTGGTCTTGTAGGCCAGCTCAGTGCACCTGGGGTTCTGGGGCCATCACAGTGTGCGGTACAAGGGATCAAACCTGGGTTCTTGTGCCTGCAAGGCAGGCACTTAGACCACTGAGCTATCTGCCAAGCCCTGTGATTTTCAATCTTTTTTTTTTTTTTTCTGTGTTTAGGAGAGGGTCTACAGAGTCTCACTATATAGATCGGACTTGTAGTGATTCTCCTGTTTACAGGCTCCCAAGGGCTGGAATTATAGGGATGCGCCACCACGCCTAGTCTCAATCACCATTTTAGCATGCCTGATGGGTGGGGCCAGCATGAGACACTGGGGATTGAACCCTGGCCACTGTGCTCTGCCTAAGCGGGCACTTTAGCCTGCTGAGCTATCAGGCCTGCCCAATGTTCAATCTTTGAAGTGCACACAGTTATAAATTGTCTGAGGAATTAGATCAAGATCACTAATCTGCATGATTCTATGTACAATACTATAAAAACTTGGCTATTATTAACACTGTGTTTCTTTATACTCATTTCTTCATTGTCATTTTCAGTTCTAGCCAACTTCTGTTGTACTTTCACTAAAGGAGAAAGAATTGGGACGGTTTCCATGGCAATGGTCTCAGATCGCAGGCAAATCCCCAGTGACTCTTAGCACTTGTAGACATAAATTGTTTCAAAGGCCAGTTGTGGCCCAACAGGGATACAGTTTTGATGAAACCCAGATGAGCGGCGACGGCTGCGCCTCGGTCCAGCCTCCCACTTACACGACTGTCAATTGCCTACAGTAACACTAGAACGCAACTAACATGGGTAATGAAATCTGCAGATAATCCCCGAGCATCTTCTTGGCTAATAATTTCCAATCCTTCTTCCATCAAACCTTGTAGGAAAGCTTCTCAGCATGTATTGAAATAGACAGATGAGGGTTCCCTTCTCTTCCAGTGGAGTAGAAGCCAATAGTTAAAGAGCAATAATAAAATCATAGTCACCAAACAGAAAGGACTGATTATCCGTGGGAACTGTCGATGTGCAATTTGGAGAAGCTCACGGAACTTCTCCCCACCGACCCTGTGGAAGCATGTCTTTATCATCCATCATAATATTTGAGTTACACAAATCTGTCTAAAATGTATCAAGATCATTTTTCCAGAATATAATATGAATTATAATTAAACGAGGCAAGTCTCTTCCTCCCCCAACTCTGGAAAAGGAATAATATGGAATTAAAACAAAAGCAAAATAATGGATCCATCCATTAAGGCAAGATAATTTTAAGAGGAGCCACAGCAATGTCGCATTCCAAGAAAATTTGGGGCTGAAGAATTCATATAAAATTCATCAGTTTATCAAGAGGAAGTTAAAGATCCCACAGGTTAAGTAAACCAAATCACTCTATGGAAATTAAGGTAGTTAGCACCAGATGAAATGCCACACCAGAAGAAATGAGGAGACCAACGTTTCCTCCCGGCAGGGTGTATTTCCTTTCTGCAAACTCCCGAGAAATCTAACCAGCACCAGGGGAAGCCTCACACGCACACCATTCAGTGATCCATAGTGAAGGGAACAACTTAGCTATTGGCCGATAGGAAGGAAAACATGCACCGCCTCTTTCATCACCATCCCCCCGAGCCCATTCTGTACATGTAAAGGTGGTTTGAGTGTTTGCTCCTAAGTGCGATGGCAAGCCTAGAACTATGACTCCTGGGCGGAAATCCAGCAAGAGTAAAGGACAGCAACAGTGAAGAGCCCCAAATTATCAGAGACAGAGTGTGCAAAACACAAAGGGACCTGACTGACTTTGTCAGACACGAAAGTTACATACTTTTCGTGACCTAAGTCTTGCTTTATCTTGGCCTTCACCATCTAGTAGAAAAGTCTAACCCCAAGGTATAAAAAGGAAAGCCATATTAATGTGTTGAGTTGTAAAAGGCTCAAGTCAACAGCCCCCAATAACGCCAGATGAGCTGATAATCCACCACTGTTATGGACTATTGGACTATACATACAGCTACTTTCTCTTTGTGTAAAGAAATGAAAGATCTGTACTAATGATGTTTAGACAAGAAATCATGTCTGCATCTTGTACTCTAAACGACTATGACAAAGACAACATTATTCAATGTATTAACTATTTTAAAATAATAATAATAAATTATAAAAGAGACATAAAGCAAGTGCACAGTATTTCAAAATTATAATTCACATGTTCTGGAAGCAAGAAGATGTGTGTATAGTCTTAAACAAAGGAAACAAAAACTAGATTATAAGGAAAACAAACAGCAAACTAGACACAGTTCTTTGGAATAAAACCCAAAGAAACTGAAACAATTACTTTAGTAGAAAGTCTGGAAAGTACAGTCAAGAATATTTAGACCGTGAGAGCTCAGAGGCCTAAAGCACCTGCTTGGACAAGCTTAGGCAGGCGCACAGGGACCTCACACGATCCCCTGCACCACATGTTGCACCAGCCCTGCCACCAGAGTGGGCTGAGCTGGCCACACAAAAAAAGAAGAATATTCTCTCTAAGGTAAAATAGCAAGAAGATTTTAGAAGTTTTTCTTTTTCTTTTTGCGAAGGGTAAATTTTACCAAGGAACAGAAAGCAGAATGTCTGAAATGCTCCACTGTAGCACAAAATAAGTACTTTGGAACTGAACGCATGCAAATAATCAGCAAGAGTTGCAGGATGGCTACGTTTTCACATCCACGAGAACGCGCAGCAAACAATGCCTTAACCAAGGCCTACGGAAGCACTACGTGCTGATAAATGGTCATCTTGGCAGGGAAATGTATAAGACACAAATGCATGTACTAATAAAAGAATCACAAAACACAGCAGCAATAAATAGTGGAATTAAACATTGGGAATTACATGACTATGATGAGAGAATTCATAGGAACAACATATTTTTAAAATCTTAGTGAAAATGTTGTATAGATATACAGCATAGATCGAAAGAGCTCTGTCAGGCCTGGGGTGTCACTCAGTGGTCGAGCACTCGCTGGCTCCAGGCATCGGTTTCCCTTCCCAGTGATGCAGCGACAAAATAATCACACATAGAGACACGCACCATGACTGACGCCCGGGCCTAAGGGGCAGGACTAGGGCACCCGCCATCTGGCATCATGTGGTTGGGTCGCAGCAGGCTACCCCATCCTTTCTCACTGTAGAGTCCCACATTTTCACAAAAGCAGCTAGCTGTGCACCTCAGCAGTGGTGTGTGGAAGATGTGGGGAGCTTTCTTTATGTTTGTCCACTTGGAACAAACAGCCATACAGCATGTGCACATATGCCAATGTGTCAGCTTGGGACTTTCACCTACGTGATGCCCCATCTAACAAGTTTGTGCATGTTTACCTGAGTGTCAGAGAGGCTAAGGTATTGCCACAGCACTCATTTGTTCTGTATTTCACCAAAAGCAGAATCTGGATATGGCTGGCAGAGCTGGGCCTGGGAAGCAAAACCCCACCTGAGTATCCTCCCTCTTGGCAGACGAGGGGCAAGGTGGACCCAGGAGCTCCAGAGCAGGAGCAGCAGAGGGTCTGCCCAGGCGAATCTCATGGCCGAGGTTGTGCACATTTATGATTTGCTTCAAAATAAGAAGTTTTCTTTTGATTTTTTCTGGTAGAAATAGCAAAATACAGTTCAATGGCATTAGCAAAACCAAACTTGTGCATTTCGGAGGCAGTCAAAAAGGAATCATCAGATTATATTTTGTATGCAGGCTGAAGATGTTAGTCACTTTGATGTGGGCCACAGGAGCCACAGCTCCTGTGACAGTGAAATGGAGCAAAAGCCCACTAGGATGGATGCAGGAACGCAGCCCCTTGATTCAGATGGTGAGAAAAAACAGCAACGTGAGTGCATATTGGTCTCGTGGAAATGGTACACAGTGGTCCTTCCACCAGTGGGATGACCTAAGGTCAGAACAAGTCCCAAAGGTGTGATGAGGCAGTGATAAAACCTGTTGGAATGAATTCCAGCACTGCCATTCAATGCTTAAAATTATTTGTAACAGACGAGATGCTGCAAGTTGTGAGATGCACAAATCCTGGAACACTAGTGAGATGTTCTGTATGCACCAGTAGCCAAACTCCAAAGTGTGATATTGTGAAACCTCACTAGCTGAACTCAAAGCAGCTGCTGCTGGAGGGCTTCCTCATGGTCATCACAGCAGTGTGAAGGACTTGGGGAGAACATGGGACTGGGCTGGAGGTCCGTGGAATCAAAAGGACACCAAGGAGAATTAATTCCTTCGACACGCCTGAGTCTGGATGACAAAGCCATCTTCCAAGAAAGAAAAAGACCTCATCATCTGACTGCTCTCTGCTCATTGGTAGAAAGACTTGTGGGTAATTGTTAAATGATTTCCACACCACCCAAATATAGCACTGTTGATGAACACCCTGAAGCTTTCATGGGTGCTGTAGCTGCAGGCCGAATAAGCCAAAACAACACTTCAAAAGATGGCATAAAATTTATGTTCTTGTAGATGCAAAGACTGTACTTTCAACTTAGACATTTATTCTGGAGCTCTGCCACCACATCTTTATTCATATAGTAACAAACAGAATGGTTTTGGGAACAGATTTGTTGCTCCCATCACACAAATTAATGGGAATGTAATATTCAACAACTGGCTTACCAATTTCCAGTTGATGTTATGTTCACTAACAAAGCACAAGTGGACCAGTGCAGAAATTGTCCATAGGACCAAACTGGAAATTCCCAATTCAATGTTGTGATTGCAAAATAGAATTATATATTACAACCTTTCAGTTTAAGACAGATGCATCATTGGCCTCGTACATGGCAAAGAAAAGCAAAGTGGCACCAATCTTGCAAATGACAGAAACACTGAGAAGGGAACCTCAACAGAGCGAAAACCTGATAGGAAAATGTTCTACAACAAAAGCACAAGCAGAGTAGGTGTGGAATTGATGATTTATGCAGCAACTATGATATCACTGGAAACTGGAAGGGCCGGTCACTGGCTGTGTTTAATTCAATCATAAATATGAATTGCACAATTGTTTACAAAGAATATATATGCAAATTAACATGGAGAAATAGTCTTAGAAGATTGGGAATGAAACTCATAAAAGATCACTTATAGCATAGGAAAAAACAAATGTTTCTGTCCAGGGAACTGTACAAAAAGAAAGAGGGAGGGAGAGGGAAGAAGGAAAGCAGAGAGAGAGAGAGAGAGAGAGAGAGAGAGAGAGAGGCAGAGAGACAGAGACAGAGAGACAGAGAGAGACAGAGAGGACAGAGACAGAGAGACAGAGAGTACAGAGAGAGACAGAGAGACAGAGAGGACAGAGAGAGACAGAGAGGACAGAGAGAGACAGAGAGACACAGACAGACAGAGACAGAGAGAGATAGAGACAGAGAGAGAGAGACAGAGAGAGACAGAGAGACAGAGGGAGATAGGGCGAGAGAAAGAGAGAGAGAAAAGGAGCTGGAAGGTGAACATGCAGGTGCAGCCTCCCAAAACCCCACCAGAACAGCAGGGAAGAGAGCCACGCCAACTATGCCTTACGACGAAGGACCAGAAAGCCAAACACACTTGTGGGTGTAAGGGGTCCAGGTGCCCGAAGCATGCAGTGTCCATTGGGAAGACTGCCTTAGCTGTCACAACTAAAGCCAAGATTATTTCTGTGCCAGGCTTTCACTTGTATTTACAGTGTAGTTCATGTAGGTTTTTATTTCTGATATTATCTTTTAGGTTTGGGGAGCAAGCCCAAGACGATGTAATTGTGTTGTTTATCCTAAACATGCAACACACACTAAAAATTGAATATTTTCTTGGTATTTTATGTTCCTGTCAGCTACACATTTCATAATATAATAAGAATCTTCTAACAAAACAGCAAGACCAGCAAGATGTCAAGCATTTCCTATAAAAAACCTGTGAAAGCAAAACACATGTGCTGTGCGTGTAAGTGGTAATGCGTAAGGATCATGTGATAGCTGAAGCAGAGCATTTTTTGTAGAGATTTATTAGTATTTATTGCAGTTCACATAGAAATTTATTTCTGTTGATATTTTTCAGTGTTTGTACACCAAAAAAGTCAATGCTGAATTTTAATGATATTTTATAAACACTCAATAAATATTAAAATTCAATTATTTTTGACATTTTTCCTGTTAAGTACTCATTGTTTAATATAAGAAAATTCATATAATTGAAATTAATAATTCATCAATAGAAATACTCAAAAGAACACACTGGTGTTATGTGTGCATAACAATGTCTCTTCATGAGAAAATTGGCTTTATGCCCCTCCAAGCTCACCTGGCGTAACAGTAGGTTTGTTCCAAGTGTCCCTGGACTGTTTGGGCAGACTCAAAGATGCTGGCACAAGTGTAAATATACTTTCGATGAATGTGGTGAAGGCATTTTCTCTCACCAGGGTGGAGTTAAACTGGAAATTGATCATTTTAAAACACTCACAAGAACAAACTAATCTGTAGATTTAACAAAAGCTCTTTCTTTTTTCTTATTCGCAGGATGGGGGACTGAGCTCAGGACCCTGTGCTTGCCAGGCAAATGCTTATTCTACTGAGTTATCTCCCCGACCCTTAAGAAAATCTCAAAAATTTCAGGGAAGTCTTTTATAAAGGGGAAGAAGTTTAATGGAAATGCAAAACACTGAACAAGTCACAGTGATGTTTTAAAGTGGTTCAGTGGCTCCACTTGTGCAACTGAACTTAGAGAATTATTCTAAATCTGCCACAACCAAAACTGTGCGCCCTCCCCCAAATGGTAGTCCCACGCAACGTTCTGTGGAATAAGTACAAATTCCTATAACCAAGTCACTGATTTCTATGCTGAAGCATTTTGAGGGAGACTGTCTCTGTAAAGAGTGATGCTGGTGCAGGGCTGCGATTCCCACTAAGGGGACCCCAGAGCCTCACGTGTCCGTCAGTGGGCATTTGACCAATACTGGGTCACAGGACACGACACTCCCCAGCGGAGTGCTCGGTACAGAGCTGAGTGTGCCCTCGGGGAGTGCAGCCTGTCGGGAGGAGGCATCCCCAGAGCACGGCCAGGAAGGTCGCCCTTTCCCTCACTCTCCTTTTATCTCTGCCCCCAACTTCCCTGTCATGATCTGCATCTCCCCTGCTGTGCCCCTCTGCAGTGCCACCCTGCCTTGGATCCAGCCAACTATGGACCAAAACCTCTACAAGCTGTGGGCTGAAATGAGCCCTTCCACCTTAGAGTTGGGGGTGCAGACACTGGGTCTCAGAAACGGAAAGTCATTCAGAAAAAGTAGCTCTTGGAATGGAAAAAAAAATTAGTCTTGACATGCAATTTATTCTACACATAAAATTTGACAGAGAAGGGGTACTGATAACCAAAAGCTAACACAATGAAGCTCTTAAAAGAAGATATTTCAGAAAATATACAGATCCTCGAAGCGAGCAAAGTCCCCTCCCATAGCACCCAACATGACAGGTCATAAAAGAAGCCATTGTATTTCAAAAATATGAAAATTGTTCCCGTTTAACCAAGTGATAGACAAAGCCAAAATGTAGGGGAGCTATTCCCAGAACATGTATATTTCTGTATAAAAGGATGATCTGCAAAATATGTAGTGTTCCTGTAGAACATAGTACTAGGAATAGTAATAGAACAGAGCAGTGATAGTAATAGAACCAAGAACCTGGTAAATTTAGCAAAATATTTCAGAAAATCCTTAACAAAAAGAAGATGCATAGATACAAAACTGACAAGTTAAATGATATTCAATGTCATTATCCATCAGAGAAATGTGAACTAAAGCCCCACAGACACACCACCACATGCACACTGTAAAGCTAAAATTAAAGTGACTTCCTGGGTTTGATAGGTGTAGAGTAGGGTTCACCAGACTTTACTCAGAGGGAGACATGTTCAGCATTTGAAGCAGTGAGGATCCTAATGTTCTGGTAACTATTACTTAATTCTCCCTATATAAAATGAAACCAATCAACCCATAGATAAAGGAGTATGCCTGTGTTTTATACGATCTTATTGATAAGTTGAGCAGCATTTGGATCGGGAATGATAGCTTACAGATCCCTAATGAAGAGCAAAAGAAACCTATGTCCCTCTCCAATGACTATGAAAAGGTACAACTGCTCTAGAAAACTGTTCATCATTTCATAAAATATACACCTTCCACATGATGCTAATATTGCAAATATACCTATTTTTCCAGAGGAAGGAAAACATATACTGAAACAAAGACATATAAAACACTCATTGAAAATCAACTTAGAAATCTCAGAAGATGGGAATAAACTCTCCCAACAAATAAGCAAACTAAGAAATTATGTTTAATTAATATCACTTAGCAATAAAAATGAAGCACTCATGCAAACACATATATAAATAAATCTCTAAATAATTGTGCCACATGACATATGTACATAAGCATGCATGCTCATAGTCATATGAGTCGGAAGCTAATGTAGAGCCTCAAAGAGGGACAGAGATATGGAGAATCCTGACTGAGTAATGAAATTCCTGCTTGCAAAAGGGGTTTCTTGTGTAGATATCTCTGTAGATATCTCCTTATTATTAAACAAAGGAATATCTGCAGCTGAATCAGAGGCTGGACCGCTGCTGTCATGTACACAGTGAAATGAAGGTGTTCATTCTGCTGACCACCCGGCCACGTGCCATCCTTGGCCCACCATCCTGAGGTCTGGAGGAGGCGACTCAAAGAAAGCCAGCTTATTTTATTTAAATTATTCTTTTGTGTGTGTGTGTTTTTGAGACAGGGTCTCATTATGCAGTTCAGGTTGGCCTTGAGTTCAATTTTGTAGTCCAGGCTGATCTCAAACTCACACTGATCCTCCCAAATGCTGGGATTACAAGTGTGTGCCACCATGCCCAGCTACTTAAATTATTCTTGAATTATGGCAATAAGGAAAAATAAATGCATAGACTTTAGTTGGCAGTAGCTGCCAGCCTCTTAGTGAGCTGTGTAGAAGGGTTTCTCTCTCTCACTCATCCCTACAGATAATCAGCCAGCAATGACACCCCACTCCCCAGGCAGCCTGGCTCTTGGGGCAGTAGCTACATGCTTCTATTTTATTGTCTAGC
This sequence comes from Capromys pilorides, assembly GCA_004027915.1. Lineage (NCBI taxonomy): Eukaryota > Metazoa > Chordata > Mammalia > Rodentia > Capromyidae > Capromys > Capromys pilorides. The sequence goes on from PVKN010004069.1 coordinate 33,376, forward strand.
TTTTATTGGTCAATCATTTTTACTTATGGAAAACTATTCTCAGTTGACAAGAGTGATACATTCATTTTGTTCACACAAGTATAAATTTCTGCTGCTGACAATGCAGGATAAAGAGTGAACAAAATAGAAATTGTCAGCAGGTTTCTGAGACAAGTAAGGAGGAAAGTTCGGTACAACTGATCTCACAGAAACATGATTTTGTGACGTAAAGGAAGGGCTCTAAAATTAGAGTAACTGGCACAATCCCCTTCTGGGTCTCGTTTCCTTTTCTGAATGTAAACTCTGGGGAAGGCAACCTACAAGTCCCGCCAACCTGGACAATTCCATGGACCTAAAGACAATGAACATAGATTATCAAAGACTGAGGAAACTGCAAGAAAGCCTTGAGAAAGGAGACATTATTATTAAACAAAGGAATATCTGCAGCTGAATCAGAGGCTGGACCGCTGCTGTCATGTACACAGTGAAATGAAGGTGTTCATTCTGCTGACCACCCGGCCACGTGCCATCCTTGGCCCACCATCCTGAGGTCTGGAGGAGGCGACTGCAGGCACTGCTGTTGTAGTTGCCAGCTTCTCTCAGGAGCAAGGCCAGTCCTCTAAGTCTGCTTTTCCACCTTATGGGCCTCAATATGGTCAAAGGGTAGAGGTCAGAGGTCACCAGGTCACCAAGCCTTCAAGGGTCCAGGTGACCAACGCTAAAAGTGATCTCAGCCCCAGTGACATTTTCCCCCTAAGCATGCAGAGCAATCTCTTTCTCTCCATCCTTAAAATTCTAGGGAATCTTTGCATAGGAAAAGTATTTTGGTTTCTTCAAAGTTTTAGAAATAATTACAGTGCAAATCGAAATATAAGTGTGCCATGAAAACCTTACAAATCAAAATGAAACTAGTTAAGGAAGAGGACTGTGGAGCCAAAAGATTCTTCTTGGAAAAATGTTTAAATATTCTTAAATACTGGCATCCTTGAGGGAAATTTGAAAGGTTTAAATGTTTTGAAACAATAATTTTTGTTTCGACTCAGTTCATCAGCATCATCGCTGTATAATAATTTCCCTCACTTCTTAATTTGGACACATTGCTAATAATGACTGGTTTCACTCACTACCTTCCACTTTTTAAACAAGTGCTTGCAATCTTTACCTACAAATTATTGGTAAGGCATGTCCATGCATTTGATCTCGAATTTTTCTAGAATCAAATACATGTGAATTTGTGTTTACGAAATAGCTATTAATGGCATGGGGAATTTCAAATTCAGGATAACAAAATATCATGGGCCTTGCTACATTGGCATCCCTTACATAAGATACTCAATAGAATCAGGGAGACAAACAAAACATATTTTTCATCTTGACTGACATTAAAATGTCAGAATTTGTTGCATGTGCCACAATTCTCCTTCAGATTACTTTAAA
>PVKN010004070.1:0-18134 GCA_004027915.1 Capromys pilorides
TATCTGAGTGGTTTCGTTCTAAAGAAAGAAAAGAAAAAGTTACCAGATTTACATAAATTTCATTAAATAAAACTAACCAAAAATACATTTATAGTGCTCCATAAAGAAAGAAAGAAAGCAAGACTTTAAGGAAATTTCTTTAAAAAATCTCCATCTAACAAATGCTTACTAATAAAGATGATTTTCCTGAGATTCAAACTAATTATCAAACATTTATCAAGTGTACACTATTTGTATAAGTATGTATATGATATTTCAAAGTGTCAATGGTGAACACATAAAAATCTAAAAATTGCAATGCAAGTTTTGATGTCATAAAATATACCATTTTGTCTTTTTTGTGGAGCCTGGGAGGTGATCAGTAGCTTCAAGATGAAGTTGAACATTTCCTTCCCAGCCACTGGCTACCACAAACTCATGGAGGTTGGTGACGAACATAAACGTCGCATGTTCAAGAAGCACATGGCTACAGCATGTTCAAGAAGCACATGGCTACAGAACTGGCCGCTGATGTCCTGGGTGAAGAGTGGGAGGGTTATGTGGTTGGAATCAGTGGTGGGAATGACAAGCAGAGCTTCCCCGTGAAGCAAGGCGTCCTCACCCACAGCTGCGTGTGCCTGCTGCTGAGTAAGGGGCACTCCTGCTACTGACCGAGGAGGACCAGGAAGAGAAAGTGCAAATACATTCGAGGCTGCATTGTGGATGCCAACCTCAGCGCTCTCAATTTGGTTATTGTAAAGAAAGGAGAGAAGACATTCCTGGGTTGACCGATACTATCAGGCCTCGGTGCCTAAGGCCCCAAAGAGCCAGCAGAATCCGCAAACTTCTCAATCTGTCTAAGAAAGATTGGGAGCTTTCGGTTTAAGCACCTGCATGGGTGATCACTGTCAGGCACAGGGGACAGTGGTTCGATCCCCAGACCTACCATTAAGGCAGCCTGAGCCAGCCAAAAAAAAAAAAAAATCCTAAGGAAGATGATGTCTGCCAGCATGTTGTCAGGAAGCCCTTGAACAACGAGGGTAAGAAACCCAGGACTAAAGCCCCCAAGACCCAGTGACTTGTTACTCCATGTGTCCTTCAACACAAACACCACCATGTTGTGCTAAAGAAGCAGCATACTAAGAAAAACAAGGAAGAGGCTGCAGAGTATGCTAAACTTTTGGCCAAGAGAACGAAGGAAGCCAAAGAAAAACGCTGGGAACAGATTGCCAAGAATTGCAGGTTGTCCTCTCTGAGAGCGTCTATGTCCCAGTCTGAGTCCAGTCAAAAGTAAAATGCTTAAGTAACAAATGAATTAGATCTGAACTAAAAAAAAAAAAAAAAAAAAGTCATTTTAATTTCTGCCATCAGGTGGCAGCTCAGGGTAAAAAATGAAGAAAAAAAATCCTGGAAACATCATCCTCAAAGAATGTGCTGCATTTACTTCAAGAAATTCTTGGGTTGCTTGCATTTCTGAACAAGTCCTTCATACACTTAGATCTTGTCAATACTTATTGTGAAGGTCATCAGATAACTATAGATAAAATGTACAAAGTAGCTGCATACAGTGGTACATGTTTGTAATCTCAGCTACTTGAGAGTCTGAGACGGGAAGATTCCAAGTTCAAAGCCAGCTGCCCAGCAAAGCAAAATGATCTCAAAATAAAAAGGATGGGAATGTGGCTCAGGGCTGGAGTATGTGCAAGGTCCTAGGTTTGGAGAATGGGGAAGGAGAGACAGAAAGCAATAGATTGACAATGAATTTATCTTTAAGGACATAACAAAATTTTTAAAAGCTTAAATTTTGGTTAGTTTCCCCAAAATATGGAAAGCAAGGTGATATCATTTATTTCTACAATTCTTCCTGTTAAAATAGCATTTATTGATGTTTTATGTACAGATGATTCAAAGGTTAATTATTAGAAATTTATAACCTGGTGAGTGAAACAGACATTTGTTAGTGATAAATTTGAGGTAAAGTGAAGTATATAGACAAAGAGCCATGAGACCATCAAGGAGAATGGAGATATTTCCAACAGTAAGGAAAAAAAGGAAGTTGCATTTGAGTTGCTTCTAGAAAAAGAAATAAACAGCACTGCAAAAGCCAGGCAGATCAGATAACATCATTCCAGCTAAAGGAAAATAATAACAAAGCATGGGGCAGAAGACCAGTTAGGTTTCTAAACCTACAAATAACTTCCATGCACTATATATAGGTGACATCAGAGGATGTAAGGGAATTGCGATAATTTAAATAAGGCTGTGTGGGGCTCGGGAGACAGCTCCGTGGCACAAGCGCCTGCCTGGCAAGTGCAAGGTGGTGAGTTTGAAACCCGATCCTGCAATGAATGAATGAATGAATGAATGAATGAGTGAGTGAGTGAATGAGGCTGTGGAATGTCTTACTAGGTCTTGAGATCAGACTTGTATTTTTGAAAAAGAAAAAACTGGTTGGCAAATTACTTGCATGAGAGTTACTTAGTTAAAAAAAAACAAAGAACAGAATCCTCAGAGCCTCAGTGTTGTTACAGTTAGTCTGTATCAGCTCGTGAAAGTCACTGTATTTAATTTTCAGAACTTTGGCTAGTATTTATACCATGGAAATCAGCAAACACACAAAACAGTGCCCATTATCTCCATTCACTTCCAAGAACTTGTTTGTTAAACATATACCAGCATCCATCTACCCAATACTGGGAAATAAACTCACGGCCTTCCCACTGAACTATAATTCAGCCCACTTTTTATTTATTTTGAGATAGGGTTTCATTAAGTTGCCCAGTCTAAACTTAAAACTGCAACAGGAGAGATGGCTCAGTAGAATAAGTGCTTGCTTGGCAAGCACAGGGTCCTGAGTTCAATCCCTGGCACCATCAAAAAATAAAAGTGATTGAATTTAAACTTAAAACTGTAGTCCTTCTCCCGCTTTTAGCCTTCCAGAATTCTGGGATTACAGGCATGTGCCATCACACCCAGCTCTACACATCTCTATTTAGCTTCATCTCTTAGAAAATCAATGGTAAGGGAAAACAACTGGTATTTTTTAAATAGTCCAAAACAGATGAGTGTGGTGGTCAACAACTGTAGACCCAGCATTCAGGAGGCTGAGGCCGCTGCTGAATTCCTATAGCTTTGTTTGATGAAGTTCTGTACTGTTTCTATTTTTATTTATTTATTTTTTTTTACTATCTTATATTTCCTTTAGATAATTAAAAAATTGAAACGACAGCAACAAAAGAGGCTGAGGCAGGAGGACTGTGACCTGAGCCCAGCCTGGGATGCACACCAAACCAAATTTGACGTCAATCTCAATTACATAGACGGATCCTGTCTAAAAAAAAAATTAAATAAAAAACAAACTACAAAAGAGGTATGAAGCAAGTCTAATGAATAGTCCAGCTTCAATATGAATATACTGTCAGGATTAAATATTTCCACAAAGGCCACTCTTCATAAAAGCATACTGGGTTGAAGATTTATACTACAATGCTATATATAAATTTAAAATGTCTAACATTTTATTGGTGTAGCCTGATACATTCTAACATGTTTACTTCATTCTACACAGAGATACAATCATTAATAACATGATCACATTTTATTTTTATTATTTATTTATTTATTTATTTTTGTCTTTTTGAGACAGGGTCTCACTATGCAGTTCAGGCTGGCCTTGAGCTCACTTTTGTAGCCCAGGCTGGTCTCGAACTTGCACTGATCCGCCTGCCTTAGCCTCCCAAGTGCTGGGATTACAGGTGTGCGCCACCACGCCCGACTATGATCACGTTTTAAAAGATGCCATAATTCACCTCCCTGCACAGCATAAAGCAAACTCAGCAACTTAATTTATTTATTTATTTTTTTAATTTTAGGGAAGGGTCTATAGGGCGTTCAGGTGATCTGCCTATTTACAGCCTCCCAAGAGCTGGGATTACAGGCACGCGTCACCACACCCAGTCTCAACTTAATAAATTTATTATTCTCTTCTTTCTTTCTTTCTTTCTTTCTTTCTTTCTTTCTTTCTTTCTTTCTTTCTTTCTTTTGCAGAACCAGGGACTGAACTCCAATCCTTGTGTTTGCCAGGCAAGTGCTTATTCTATTGTGCTATCTCCCCAGCCCTATTTTCATATTTTTAAAATGAGATGAATACAAAGAGATAAAAACAAACACCTTAACTATAAATTATATTAGCAACTTTTAAAACTGAATGATTAGTACGTGGCATGTACTCTACATATATTACCATATTTAATTTTCCCAACAATAAGCTATCATTCTGTTTGCTAGGAAAAGTAAAGATAGAACAGAGTAACAGATACAACTGTAAGAAGGAACAAAATGAGTATTCCGCGGTTGAATAAAGGTAGTATTATCTTCTTACTGAAATCTGAACTATTTTCTATAAAATTACTGAGTAATCAAATGTAAATTATTACATAAAAGGAGATTGTTTTTAAAAAGTTAAATAAAAAAGGAATTAACAACAAAACTAAAATCAACGTGCTTATTTTCTGGTACTCCTAGATTTTAAGTCCCATCTTTTCAGTGTAATTCTTTTTTTTTTTTTTTTTTGGCGGGACCGGTGTTCAAACTCACGACCTTGCACTTGCCAGGCAGGCACTTGTGCCACAGAGCTATCTCCCCAGCCTCCAGTGTAATTCTTAAGATGGTCAAGTATTTCCTTCTCCTCAAAGCTCATTTTATTTCTATGAAATATCTATGCAACACATATGAGGACTTATTTTACATAAACAAATATTCTTATAGAATCTTTCAAAGTAAGCAATAATTTATCTCCAGGAATTCTTCAATTACTGGCATAAATCTTGTCTATGCATGCTACATTTTGGTCTTATTTTAATTATCACCCTCATTTGATCTTTCCCATCACCCAAATGAAAACGGTCTCTCTCTGAAAGCCTCTGCCTCATTGGTATTTAGAAAATACACTGGAAAGGTATTATCACTTTAGGCAAGTAATTATATCTTATTCCCTCTTGGCTAACACTGGTAGTCTGCTTTAGGAATGTACAAAATCAAGTCATTGCTATTCTATTTTAAGCTTCTATCATTACACACCTGCCACATGAGAAGCATAATCTGTATTTATGTGGTAATGATCTCTACTGAAACCAAAACACACACAAATAAAATTCTCAGAGTTTGTGCTGAATAGCTATTGTCAATGATTAAGTAAAATATGTTATAAAAGGTGATTAGAAAACACAGAAAAATTACATAGAAAAATCACCATAAACTGTACTTCAGGAAGGACATTTTAAAACAATAATATTTTTATCTAGAAAATCTTTACTCTTATAATTATTACTAGCTTTTAGCCTGAAGTTAAATAAGAAAACAAAATAGAAAACATAGTTTCAAAGCCTAAACCTACAGAGGTAAGGATAATTATGATTGAGCTTATTAGCATCTGGCAAATCCTGCACCTATTTCCACAACATGAAAAAAAAAAAAAAAAATCAGGTTACAGAATGAGATTTTTATTATCTCTCTGAAAACCAATATACAGGTGGTTCTCAATCGGTGCTTTTACCCCAGATAAGAGCTCTAACATGTATCACTTAAAACTCATCTTTATAGAAATATATATGTACCCATGTTTTATCAATACAATTAAAAGAAAAGTGAGGATAAGAGAATTAGCTTAAAGTGATAAACTTTTAAAAGTGCATATGATAAACTACATTATTATATGGATATTATACTTAAGATTAAAACTAATGCAAAATCTCCTGCTTAGTATACCTTATAAACACAGGCCAGATATCAGCTGGGTGACTAGATATTATCCTGAAGAATGGGAATGTACTGAAGAACCACTAAAGGCTAAGTCTAAAAGAGGTGAGGGTAAAGATGACAAGACACATTGGGCAAGTACAATTACAGAACTATACATAGTGAAGAGGTCAATAAGCCAAGATTTTAGGAGGGTTAACTGGCTGGCAACAGTTTCGTGAAGGAGCTAAATGTGGAAAGGTCTTAAGGTAATCAGGCTTATGGGACAGAGAAAACCACTTTAGGGGTAGGGCTGTAGCTCAGTGGTAGAATGTTTATCTAGCACCCACAAGGCTCTTCAGTCCCCTACAGTTCTCAAAGAGAGACAAGGAGCTTCTTTTCACCTTTTTTTTTTTTTTACATCACAGATCCAAAAGGAGAGAGATCTCTCCAGTGTTACACAGCATTTCTTTTCTTTTTCTTTTTTCTTTTTGAGACAGGGTCTCACTATACAGTTCAGGCTAGCCTTGCGCTCACTTCTGTAGCCCAGGCTGGTCTCGAACTCACACCAATCCTCCTGCCTCAGCCTCTCAAGCGCTGGGATTACAGATCTGCACCACCATGCCCGGCTTGCAGGCGCTCGCTCTCGCTCTCTCTCTCTCTCTCTCTCTCTCTCTCTCTCTCTCTCTCTTTCTCTCTTTCTCTCTCTCTCTCCCCCCTCCCTCTCCCTCTCCCCCTCTCTCTTTCCCTCTCTCTCTCCCTCTCCCTCTCCCTTTCCCTCTTCCTCTCTCTGAAACCAGGGATTCAACTCAGGCCTTTGCGTTTGCCAGGCAAATGCTTATTCTACTGAGCTATCTCCTCAGCCCCACTTTTTCCCCCCACAGCACTTATCCTTTTAATGATATAAATTCTAAATTGAACACGGTGGTATACCCAGGGAGGTTGAGGCAGAATGACAAACTCAAATCCAGCCTGGGCCACTTAACCACCTAGAGACCTTATCTCAAAATAAAAAGTAGCCAGGCATGGAGGCAAAGGCTATAATCCTAGCACTGAGATTCAATCTGTGTCTCACCACACAGACTGAACCCATAGTGATCCTCTTGTTTTCAGCCTTCCAAGGGGCACAAGTTTGAGCCCAGTTGTGGCAATTTAGCGAAATCATGTCACAAAATAAACAAAAAATAAGTGGGGCTGTGGCTCCATGCTATTTCTATATTTTACTTTTTTGGGGAGGGGCAGGGCTGGGATTGAACTCAGGGCCTTGCACATGCTAGATATATGCTACACCACATCTATATGTCCTGAGTATGTTTTAATTATTGCAAAAAGTTATTGTGGAACAGTGAATAATGAGGGGAAGCAGATTACTATTTTGAAATATAGCAATGTAAAATGACTAGTAAGGGAAGTTTTCTTTTAAACAGTGGGATGCTCTTGAGCATTTATATAGGTTGGAAGGAATATATCAGTAATGACAAAAGTTTGAAGATTTAGGAGAGACAAGGTGTGACCACCACAGCAAGATCCTGAGACAGGAGGAAATAAAGTCAGAGCATGGGAAAAAGGACACCTTACTATCTGAGACAGGGGAAAATGTAAATGAGAAGGAGTTTGGGATAAATACATAGGTAGAAGGTAGCTGAGGGAAACTGGGAGGCTCAGTTTTCTTAAGCTAGTAAGACACGGGTTGGTCTTTAAGGGGCTGGGCTTGGTGGTGCACGCCTGTAATCCCAGCACTTAGGAGGCTGAGGCAGGAGGATCGGTGTGAGTTCGAGACCAGCCTGGGCTACAAAAGTGAACTGCATTGTGAGACCTTGTCTCAAAAAGACAAAACAAAAACCAAACCAAAAAAAAAAGTTGGTTTTTAAGAGTAAAAAGGGAAAGACTGAGAGTATTTAATGAAAAGCAATGAGAGTTGTTATAAAAAATCCTTTTTAACTTTTTTTTTTAAAATGTATTTACTACAGGGTCTACAGGGTCTCACCATACAGATTGAATCCATAGCGATCCTCTTGTTTTCAGCCTCCCAAGTGCTGGGATTACAGAGGTGCGCCACCACGCCCAGTCTTAGTCGCTGTCTAAACACTCCTTGGGGGTGGGGTTGGCAAGGCACACCAGGGATCAAACCCCAACCACTGAGCCTGCCTAAGCAGGTGCTATAGTTTGCTGAGCTATCTGGCCAGCCCTCAAGTTAACATTTCTGAGATTAGTACTATATAACTGTTAAGTCAGCAAAGGACAAATATTTATGCAAGTTTGGAAAGAAGTGATCTCTCCTTAGGATACTTTCATGGAACATTGTCCATGTATTTCTTTTATATACCCATATATTTTCTCCTTCCGATAAGGCTGTATTCTATGTAGCATTTAAAAATAGTTGAACTATTTATTTATTTATTGAGACAGGGTCTTGCTATGCAGTTCAGATTGACCTTGAACTCATTTTTGTAGCCCAGGCTGGTCTCGAACTCACACTGATCCTCCTGCCTCAGCCTCCCAAGCGCTGGGATTATAGGCGTGCACCACCATGCCCAGCTAAAAAATAGTTTAACCTTAGAGGAGAATGAATTGTATATCTTTGTGTTTTTTCCATTAAGTTGTAATTTATCATATCTTCATCTTCTGAGATCCTATGTAGCTGTGTGCTTAAAGCACCTGCCAAACTGAACTGAGGAAAGGTCTATGCTTTGCTTAGCTTTCTATTTCCTACACAACCCTTCACCTTTTATCAAATATTTGGGGAAGAGAGTATAGCTTCTGGGCAGTCTATGTACACACATAATGTGTTCCCCAAAACACATAAGAAGTTGAATGTCAAAGACAACAGACTTATAAATTGCATAAAATTGTTTAAGATTTAAAAACGGATTAAAAAAAATCTTAAAATACTTGCATTTGCAAAGCCCCCTCACTCTGGTGATAGCTAGAGATTGAAATCACTAATTTCCACACATTTAAAGAAAAATGGAAAAAATGCAATACAATAACCACACAAAAGGGTACATTTTTGTCCCAAAGAAGTGACTTCACTAAAGCTCATTTCACAGTTAGCTAAAAGCAAAAAATATTCTGAATCCAAAGAGTGACAAAGAGGTGTTGCATGCACACACGGGTTATGTCTACAGTCCCATAATGAGAAAACATCCAGAATTCAATAGAAACTACTGGTCATACCACGAACAAGGAACATCTCAAAACTGGATGATAAAAAGACAATCAACAGATGTCAAAATGAAGATACTGGAATTACTGGATGAAATCTTTAAAATAGTCATGATAAAAAAAAAACTCAGCAAAGAGAATCTTAGCAAAGAAATAGGAGACATGAAGCATAACCAAATAAAAGTATTAGAGCCAAAATAGAAGTTGAGTGAATAGCATTAACAGCAAAATGAAGAGGGCAAAGAAATGAGTAAGCAAACTGAAGGACAACAAAAGTACCTACCCAATATGAAAAACAGAGCACAAAAGGAAAATGAAGAGACTCAGGGGTGTGTGAGACCAGGAAAAATGATCTAACTACTTTCATCAGGCCTAGAAGGAAAGGAAAGGGAGCATGCAAAGAAGTACTAGAAGAAATAAAGACTGAGTGTTTCACAAGACTGACAAAAGATATAAACCTACGGGTTCAAGTAGTTACACAAAACTCAAATAGAAGAAAATAGAAAAAAATTGATTCTCAAACACATAGTAATTAAACGTCTGAAAAAAAATCCTTAAAAAAGTTGAAAAAACCCTGACACTTCATGTATTAGGGAAAAACATTTTGAATGACAGCAGAAATCTTCTGAAGGCTAGAAGGAAGCAACACATTTACCAAGTGCTAAAAACACAAAAACAAAAACTTTCATCTAGAATCTTAAACTGTACAACATTTTTTTATATTATGGCCGGCTCAGCCTGCCCTGGGGGTGGGGCTGGCTGGTGCAGCATGTGGTGCCAGGGATCGAACCACAGTCCCTGCAGTTGCCTAAACTTTCCTAAGCAGGTGCTTTAGACCATTAAGCCATCTTGCCAGCCCCTCAAACTGTACAATATTAGGGAAGAAGAATTAAGTAAACAAAAATATGGATTATATAAATATAATGGATTTTTTTTCCCTCCTAAATTCCAAGTTCTAGAGCTGTCCAGATAGCTTAGTGGACTAAAGTGCCTGCTTAGGCAGGCCACAGGGACTAGGCTCAATCCCTGGTGTGCTGTACTGGCCCCACCCCTGGTGCACACAACTGAGACTAAACACGGTGGCTCATGCCTGTAATCCCAGTGCTTGGGAGGCTGAAAACAGGAGGATCATTAAGAGTCCAATCTGTGTAGTGAGATCCTGTAGACCCTGTACATACACACACACATACATACATACATACATACATAAATTTCAAGTTGTACATAATGGTTTTTTCTCAAAAGTTTTTTCTGTACTTTTTAGGGAAGGGTCTACAGGGTGTTCAGGGTCTCACTATTACATTGGACTCATAGTGATCTGCCTGTTTACAGCTCCCCAAGAGCTAGGACTACAGGGTATGTCACCATGCCCAGTCTCAAGTACCATCTCAGTGTGCCCCAGGGGCGGGGCTGACACAGCCCCTAACCCCTGCACCTGCTTGCAGGCACTTTAATCCACTGAGCTATTTGGCTGGTCACATTAATGGTTAAAGGGAAAATTTTAGACTGATAGGGTTGTAAGACCTATATAGAGAAATATTTAGTACTATTAATGCTACAAAATGGGCAAGGGAAAAAGAATCTAAAGAGAGGTTTCTATGAATTATTTAAAATGATGCCAGGAGACACAAAAGTTATATACATATAGATAGTATTACGTAGAACAGAGGTATACTAAAAACCATGATATAAAAACCAAAATAGAACTACAAAAATGTTCAAGTAAAATCATAAATAAAAGACAGCAAACACACACAAAAAGAAAATGTCATGTGTAGACTTCTACAACATTTAATAATTACATTAAATGGCAGTAGTCTAAACAGACCATAAAAGAGAGAGATCAGCATTAGATTAAAAAACATGATCCAACTATATTCTATCTACAAAAGATCACAGAAAAAGGCGATAGAGAAAAAAATCATTCAAACATTAATCAAAAGAAAGTAGAAGTGGTTAAATATATTAAACTATCAGATAAAGGAAACTTCAGAGCAAAAAAGAATTTTACTACAAATACTGTAAATCTTGACCTGGCATTCTTTAGGACAACTTTTGTAATTCCTTCAATAGTTGTTAGTCTATAGATTAGATGTTTGGGTTGGGGAGACCGCTCAACGGTCTAAGTGCCTGCCTAGCAAGCACATGGACCAGTGTGATTCCCAGCACTGCATGCTGTGCCAGCCCTAAAGCCCTGGGTGCACCGTGCTGGCCACCAAAACCAGGCATGACGCCTCACACCTGTAACCCCAGTGTTGGGGAGTCTGAGACAGGAGGATCACTATGAGTCTGAGCTGCGTGGCAAGATCTTGTACCAAATAAAAGAAATGGTGTCAGTAGTAATTAAAAGTACTTAAGAGACACCTAGGAAGCATATAGGAGAGCAAGAAAATGTGAACATTACATATAAATGAGTTATTTAAAGTGTGTAGATTTTAACTTTCCCTCCCATTAAGTGAGAATGCTATTTTTTATTTTTTATTTTTTTAAATTTTATTTATTTATTTATTTATTTATTTATTTATTTATTTGCTTGTTGTGTTTGTTTGTTTCTTTCTGTATCCTGGTGGTGGCACTGGCGCAGCATGTGGTGCCGGGGATCGAACTGCAGTCCCCACAGTTGCCTGAGCCCTCCTAAGCAGGCGCTTTAGACCACTGAACCATCTCGCCGGCCCCAAGAATGCTATTTTTTAAATATGAGAAAATACTAACTGTATAAGAAAAAGTCTAGGGAGCTGCTGGGAGCTGAGAGATAGACAACTTGTTGTTGCCTGTAGAGCACCTTGTGTGATGCCCTACAATCATGGGCTGGGACCCGAAGGTGAAGACGCTGGCTGGCCATGAGTTCCTGGTACAACTGACCAACTCCACAACAGTGCCAGAACTGAAAAGGCAGATCGCCAAGGAGACTGGAGTGCCTGCCTTTCAGCAGCACGTAGCCATATAGCCAAGTAAGCAGGATGGGCTCACTGTCACCCAACAGGGCTTGGCCCCCGGCAGCATGGTCCTGCTGCTGGTGGAGGAGGACTGTGAAAATCTCTTCAGCATCCTTGTGAAGAATGACAAGGGGTGCAGCCATCTGTACGAGGTCCAGCTGACACAGACAGTGGCAGCGCTGAAGAAACAGGTGTCCCAGCAAGAGGGGGCACAGGAAGATATGTTCTACTTGAGCTTTGAGGGGAGGCCTATGGAAGGCAAGCGTAGGCTGGGCAACTATGGTCTCAGGTCCCAGTGCACAGTGTTCACGAATCTGCACCTTCGGGTGGCAGGGAGGGCCCCCTGCTGGAATCAAGCTTTGGTAATAAAGATTAATGCAGAGAGAAAAAAAAAAGTCTAAATTTTCGAGAAAAAATATTTTACATTTGTTTTAAAGTATCAATGAAGGTGCTAAAGGTGTACTTAGTGGCGGAGTGTGTGTTTAGCATGTTCAAAGCTCAGGGTTCAATCTCTGGCACACACACATGTGCATGCACACACATGTACACATATACAGTATCAATGAAATTAAGTATTAGTTCAGTAGTCTCCATGTATTTTCATATTTTGTTTACTACAGTCTAAGAAGCATATGGACAATAGTTCTTGTTTATTAACAATGTGTATAATTAGAAAGTAGTTAAAACTTTATTCATCTCTGATTTGCTTAAGAATTTTAATACCATAAGAAAGAACACTACTCTAAGCAAATTAATCATGCCAAATCATTCTTCCATTATTTGAAATAACATTAATATTAGTTTCTGCTTTACTCCAATTTAAGAATGACTTACCTTTCTGGAAGAATGAGATGATTCCACACTGTTCTTATTAATAAAGTGCTAAGGTGAATAGTCAAGTACCTAGCAATGTTTTTGGTTTTCTATGAGTGTTGTCATTGGGATCAAAGAATGAAAACTGGTCTATTGCTTAAAAATACAGTTTGAACTATTCTTGCTCTCTGTACCTTTGTATTTTCTCAACTATAAACTTACCTGGCACTTGTGATAGCAATACACTGCCCTGTCTGCTCTTTCTCTTTTCTGCTTTATCCTGAGTGTTACACTGTGTCACTCTGATAAGCTCAGAGCAGTCTGTACATTTAGAAGGCAATATTGTAGAACATGAATAATCCAAGGTTTATGTGTGAATTCTAGCTTTATTAGAATTCCATTTCTTAACCAGTTACATGTAGATCAAGTGCTTACCTATGATAAAGACTCTACCTTACTTTAGTAAGACTCCTCAGCTTTGACCCTGGCATCTGTCTTTGTAGGGCCTGAAAGACCATTTAGCTGTAGCAAGAAACCTACTAAAGCAGCTAAAAGTCTTTCCTCCCTTATCTTCACCACCACCTCAGGTCACCCAGACTCAGGATCACTGTAGTCTGCTTTTACAAAGAATCCTGTCAAAATGGTTAGCTAGAATCTAACGCTGATGTTTTCTTTTAGGAACTCTCCACCCACTGCGCCTAACCTCCTTCTTAGTTACAAATCACTTGTCCACGCTGTTTATGTAACTCAGCCTTATTTGTATGAAGGGATCATTTCTCCTCAAACGCAATAGTCCTTGAATAAAACACTCTTTTTTATTTTTATTCAGCTTTAATTTTTAAGGCTGCTGTGAGCATTAAATTTTTAATACAAACTAAATGCTGCAAATGGCCAGGCACGGTAGTGCACGCCTGTAATCCCAGCACTCAGGAGACTGAGGCAGGAAGATCATTAGGAGTTTGAAATAAGTCCACGCTACAAAGTGAGCTCAAGGCCAGCCTGAACTGCATAGTGAGACCTTGTCTTAAAAAAAAAAAAAAAGCCAAGAACAGTGTCTGACCAATGTAAGTATTTCTTAAATATTAGATTCTGGTTAAATCACTTCCAATCATCTACTCCTTGTAGATGACTTGCATAACTTTTTGACAAGCTGCTGCATACTACTTCATGTACCACATGTTTTACTTCAAATAGAGTAAAATAAACTATTCTATGGCTGGATGCTTATTCGGTTATTTCAGTTTCTCACTATCTAATGTTATGGAGATACATTCACTTTTGCCTGCCCCTCTACTTAAGAAAAGTTATAGATGGGGAGTCCTAGGGGCATTCTATTAACAAAATCACTAATCTGCTTACCATTTATATTCTGTGAATAGATGAAGTATTTATCTGTTTGTATTTTTGCTAGCAACAGCATAATCTCTTCTTACATTGCATGTTTTAATTTGTATTTCTTTTATTATCAGTGAAATGAAACTTTATTATCTATACTTATTTATTCTGAAAAATCATGTTAGTGTGCTTTGGCAATTAAAAACTTACATTAGATTCCCATATAATGGTTCATTATCCTTAAAAAATACCCACTCTCCCCTTCTGCCCTTTCTGTGGTCATGGCAAGAATGCACACTCCCTTACTCCAATGGAGTAAGGTTTGGTATCTTGTTTTAGCTTTAGGATGAGCAGACATTGGTCGGTCTGCTCACATGACTATTCTGACCAATGAAAGGCCAGTATCTGTGAAGAAAGTGAAGGCTATAAATGTTTTTGTGTAATAAGAATTGGTCTTATCAGCATCATGTGAAGAGCTTCTCTCAAGTAAATGCTGTCCTTTCACTGGGGCCCAGAATCACACCTAGAACACATCTAAACTCAACATGCAATAAGGAGCCAAGCCCAGCTGAAATAGAGGGCTAAGAAGTGAGATTTAGACAGCAATAGGTCTTAAGTATGCTTACTGTACTAAATGTTCATACTTTTCAACAATAGCATTTTATATAAAATTATACAAATGAATATATAAATTTAAATTCCTTCAAACATGTCTCTTTCAGATTAACTTTTCTATAAATTAAATTCATAAATATTTTACTTTGCTTCTTTTAAGTACCACAATTTGTCTCCTGCCTTCTAAGCAATAAAATGTACAGACTTTTTTTTTGGTATAGGGTCTGACTAGGCAGCTCAGACTCATAGTGATTTCCTGTTTTCAGCCTCCGCAGCACTGGAATTACAGGTGTGCGCCACCATGCCTGGTCTCTGTGGCTGGCTCAGTGAGCCTGAGGGCAGAGCCAGTATGGCATGTAGTGCCAGGGATCATCCTTGTCCCTGCGCTTGCCTAAGCAGGCATTTAGTCTACTGAGGTATCTCACCCGCTAGAGACTGGTAGAATATTTTTAAATTTTAAACTTTTATTGTGGATGAGTGTTTCATCATGGAAATATGGAAATAAAATACCACCTATTTGAGTTGCAAGAACAATTAAGGAAACAAGGACTAAAGAAAAGCCATCCAGCCAGGCATGGTGGTGCACGCCTGCAATCCCAGCACTTGGGAGGCTGAGGCAGGAGGATCAGTGTGAGTTTGAGACCAGCCTCGGCTACAAAAGTGAGTTCAATACCTGTGAACTGTATAGCAAGACCCTATCTCAAAAAAAAAAAAAAAAAAAAAAAAAAGACATCCAAAGTGATAGGAGAGTATAAGCATGCATTAGTTTTTAAAAAGTTACAAAGGGAGGGCCAGCCAGATAGCTCAGTGGATTAAAGCGCCTGCTTATGGAGCCAGGGAGACAGCTCTGTGGCACAAGTGCTTGCCTGGCAAGTGCAAGGTCATGAGTTTGAACCCCAGTCCCGCCAAAAAAAAAAAAAAATAAGCGCCTGCCTAGGCAGGGGCTGGGGGTTCGATCCCCAGTCTGCCACGCCGGCCTTGCTCCCAGGGTACACTGAGACAGTGATTAAGATTGGGCATAGTGGTGCAGGCCTGTAATCCCAGTGCTTGGGAGGTTGAAGACAGGAAGGAGCACTTCTAGTCTGATCTGTGTAGTGAGATTCTGCAGACTCTGTACTAAGTATATTTAAAAAAAAAGTTATAAAGGAAATTAAATGTTTTAAAGCTATAATTAATATCAGAAACAATTCAGAATTGATCAAATTACAGCCATTTAAAATTAGCACAATACCAAGGAGACAAAAGCCATTCAAGAGCCGGGAGTGGTGGCACACACCTGTAATCCCAGCACTTGGGAGGTTGAGGCAGGAGGATCGAAGTGAGTTCGAGACCAGCCTGGGCTATAAAAGTGAGCTCAAGACCAGCCTGAACTGCACAGCAAGACCCTGACTCAAAAAGACCAAAAAAAAAAAAAAAAAAAAAACCATTCAAGAATTTGTGGAATTAAAGTTACATTATTAATCAGAAAATGGCAAATCTTACTTTTAGTTTATGGCATAAGTCTTAAGCTAATTTGTCAAGATGAATTAAATAATCATTAATTTCTGTTCTGCATCAGTCTAGGGAAATTACAGCAGAATATACCAAGTTGAAAGGGTTAAAATTTTGGATTGCTTTAACAGGTAAAAATGAGAACATCTATTCAAATGAACTTTTTTTTTTAAAGGTAGGCATATGTCTTTGTTAAAATTTAATGGAACAAAAGTTTCCCTAGAGACTTAAAAACAATTACCATTTCTACTATGTTATAGGAAGACTACAACTTTGAAATCTGCAATAGCAGCCTATTGTTCAGGGTAGAAAGAGAGTAACAAACTGGCCACACTGAGGAGAGGGAGCACTTCAGGACTAAATGTGCTCTCTCAAAACAAAATGACGACCGCATTGAAGGCCCTGAACTACTCTTGAGGAATCCTTATTAGGAGACATAGAAATTCTCAGAAAATTTTTAAAAAGAAGAAATTCAGATACTGAAAAATAACAAACACAGACATAAATGAAGTCCCATTATAGAGATAATATGTCTTTTTTCTAAATACTGTAGTTTTAGAAGCAGAGAACACTCTTTAGCAAATGCTAACATAAAAGTCCAAAGGAAACTATGAATTAAAAAGAAAATTTCAACTAAAAAAATTCTTCATATAGTGAATAGAATAGCAAAGCATTAAATCCATTAAGAATCTATAAATATTTTAGAATGTTAAAAAAAAAAAAAAAAAGAAAATCTAACAAAGTGTTTTCTCTTTGTCAAAAAGTGATTAGAAGTTAGCAACATAATGGTCTTTTTTGTTATTCTACCTCCCACAGGCTTCTGCTTGCCAAAGCCAAGGAACCTCAAAGACAAAAAAACATTTAAAATAGTTTCCTGCCTCCTCTAATCCTAATTCTTAACAAAACATTGCCAGGAGTTGGCTACAAATTTACTTGTGTAATGAATTCTTAAATACAGACTGGCTGCTAACTAAATTCCTTTGTTTCTAAAAATCAATGACAGAAAATAAAACATATCAAAGTATTCTAAAGGTATTTTTTTCACGCAACAAATCAAGGTTGGCAGCAATACTGTAACTACTATACTTAGTCTCCCTAAAATGGGTTGCCTAAATATCCTCCTTTACTTGCTAAAAAATGAATTGAGGTGCAGTTAACTATTAGGCTTCCATTTTTATATGTACATACAACCTCTGAAACAATCTTGAAAATGCCCCAATACAATGTTGTTACTATGGTAACCATATTAGGCTAGTTCTTTTCAGACTCAGATTTCTTGAGTGTGAACAAGGTCACCTCACCCATCATCTTTTACTGTTTTTACTTCATAATTTATCTTTTAGCCAGATGTGCTTGCACATGCCTATAATCCCAACACTCTGGGAGGCTAGGGCAGGAGAATTCAAAGTTTAAGCCCAGCTTGGGCAACTAGTGATTAAGACACCCTGTCTCACAATAAAAAATAAAAAGGGCTAAAGATGTAGATTAATGTTAAAGGCTTGGGATGAAGCCTCAGTACTAAAAGGAAGGAAGGAAGGAAGAGAGGGAAGAAAGGGGGTAGATAGAGAGTAGACAGAGAGAGAGAGACAGAGACAGAGCCATGTTTTGTTTTTTTTAGTGACGAGCAAAGTATACCCTGGTGCAGAGCTGTCCTACAGTAAATACTTTTTGAATGTATGTATGACTAATCTGCTTACTTGTATCCATCTACCTACTTACCTATCGCATTCAGAATTAGAGTTAGAAAATGAGGTGTTTATGCAGAGATGAATATAAATGTTAATTTAAAGTAAAAACTTTTCCTATCTGGCTGACTACTTTTCAACTGAGGTTAGGAAGAAGATCAGAATATATTACTCTACTTCGGCATAGACAGTGTTTTGGGCTGAAAGCAAGCGAAAACAGCATTTGCAAGAAATCACTCCGCCTTCTCCTGTCTAAAAGCAGGGCACAGATTTCCCTTATAAAGCTAAAAGAAACTTGTATTTGCAAAGCCATCTCTCCCAAAACAAAAGGACAATTCTTAATTACTTGAGTGACTCTCAAGGAGGAGGTACCCACTTG
>PVKN010004071.1:0-34698 GCA_004027915.1 Capromys pilorides
GCTTTAACTTACCCTTAACCACCCAGCAAAAAAGTTTAAACATGATGCACAAAACATAAGGGTAGTTTAGTATGCTGAGTTGTAAAAGGTTCAGATCAACAGTTCCCAGCATTGCCAGCTTTACCAGTAACACACTGCAACTACGGAACATTTGACTATGTATACAACTACCTTCTCTTAGATCAAAGAGAAGAAATCTATTGTACCAACAACCATTGGAAAATTTACCATGTCTAAACCTGTGCCCTGTATAGCTACAAAGAAGACAACAATATGCATTATATCAATTATTGTGAATGTACTGCTAATGTGTTTTGAAACTGTCAAAAAAATAAAAATTGGCTCATAAGTCATAGTTGTGAGCATACAGGAATAAATGTAAAGATAGAACACACTTCCTGGGAAGGAAGAAACTTACAGACATTGTAACTGTCCCACAATTACAATGGAGAGGATATATATATATATAATATTGAACTATTATAATCCGATACAATATAATCCCACAACTGTAGTCCCAGATACTCAGAAGACTAAGGACAACTAATCAAGGTCAGCCTCTAAGATCCTGTCACAAAATAACATAAAGGTCTCAAGCACCTGGCATGGTGGTACAAGTCTGTAATTCCAGCACTCGGGAGGCTGAGGCAGGAGGATCGCTGCAAATTCAAGACCAGTCTGGGGTACAAAGTGAGCTCAAGGTCTAAGAGTTTAGTTCAGTAATAGAGTGCTTACCCAGCATATACAAGAACCTGCAATACATACACAAGCAATTACATTATAATAATAAATTTCAGACCTAGAAAAAACATCATACAACCCAAAATGTCTATTTTTACATATAAGAAAACTCCATTCCTTTGAGGTTAGGCAATCTGTCTCCTGTTATTAGCTAGTTAGCAAGAGTCAAGATTACAAACCCAGATACCCAACTCTCAGCATACTTTCACCTAGTGACCTCTTACAGCTTCTTACTTTTATCTTTCATTCCCCTGACAAAGGAGGAGGAAGATAACTTAGAGACATAGAAGCATACAAAAAATGGTTATGAAACCTAGTAGCTGAGAAATAGGCTAAAGCCCCACTTCTCTGTTGTGACCTCATATTAGTGAGCCTGATCACAAGCATTCTGGTCAACCTCCTCCAGAAATGAAGCCAGTGAAAACCTCTGGACACCTCGCCCACAGTTAGAAACCTCTCAGCCCACCTCCTAGTAGCATAACCTATTTACTTCAAGTGACTAAAGAAGGGAAAGAAGATACCACACAGAATCTACATCAGGAAAAAAGGAAGTAGTAAAAATCCTGCTCAAGAAAAAGCTGACCTATGAAAAAGCAGTGAGAGGGCAGGAACCATTTGCCTTACCTCCTCGTAGAAACATCTGCAGGCTACCATACAGTGACAGTCTGGATTC
The DNA here is from genome assembly GCA_004027915.1 of Capromys pilorides. NCBI lineage: Eukaryota > Metazoa > Chordata > Mammalia > Rodentia > Capromyidae > Capromys > Capromys pilorides. The sequence goes on from PVKN010004071.1 coordinate 1,415, forward strand.
AAATTAGCTTCCACTCAGTGAGGAAAGAACAAAGGGACAGGAATGTTTGCTCATTCTCCCACTCCACCGTTGGTCAGCTTAGCTGCACATCATCCCAGGCAGCCCCAGTGTCCTTTGGATCACACAGCAACCAGAAGGGACACCACACAAGCCAGGTCAGGGAGATGAGTCACTGATAGCAGGAAGAGTCACTGGGGCAGAAACTCTGGCCTTCTGTGGTAAGAATGCCAAACCACACCCCACTTGGTCAGCACAGAGGTGGCCCTGCCCTGTCAGGATTCAAGTCTCTAAATCAGGAAAGGTCTTTCCTCAGGAGCTCCACAACCCTTTCAGCTTCAAGAGTGTCTCCCCTGCTCAAAAACCTTGCAGTTTTCTTCTCCCTGAAGCAGCAGATCTAAAGCCTTTGGTTAACATTCTAAGTCCTCCACTGCCCTCAGTTATTCACCTTTATTCTGACAACTACATAAAGGAGACTGGGAACTAATCAATCAAGTGTTCCACTGTTCTCTGTGTAAATCAAGCCCTATCTTATCCCCATGCCTTCAGCTGTCCAGGGGAGGCAAACTCAAGGGATGTCACTTGTCCAGTAGTGTCACCTCTGCAGGTTACACACACAAATGTTCCAGCGGGGCGTATGACAGAACCAGGGAGTACTAAAGCCATTCAAATGTTTATGTCATAGTTCACTCTGAGCATCACAGTAACTTTTTAAACAATGATTAACAGTCTTTCTATCTTGCAAGCTAGGAAATTTTCCCAAGGTCAGGCAGCTGGTAAAATTCCTGAGCACAGTTCTCCATAACACCTGTCTTGTCTGAAGCCAAGCAAGTGCACTATACTACCGGGCTCCCCAGCAGTACAGACACCACGGAAGATGCAGAGCTCTCAAACTTACTTTTCATAATATAGAACCCTAGTAATAGGACAGTAAGCCCAAATCACAGTTTATCTAACCATACCCCAGAGACTTAGAATAAGTCCCACATATGCTGTCCCACATATGCTGTCCATCTTCCAAATCCCATCTTTCTGCCACTCTGAAGCCCATCAGAGAAATACAGACTCGATAAATGCCCATTTGACAGGGCAGAAAACGGCTGCTGCCCACACAGAGGACCAAACAATGAGGCCACATTGCAGCCACCTTGCCACAGGGCACCCAAAACTTGACAGCCTGCAAAACGTGTCTCTGTCAAGTCATAAGAAAGCATTCAAGTGGTCAATTAAGTATGAAATCTTTACTTACCAGATAAACCAGTCTTTAACTGCAATAAGGCAGAAGAAATCTACAAGGCTGCTGAATCACTGGCATTTCCTGCACTGGCTTCAAAGACACTGGCCTCTAAATAAGACAGAAAAGGCAGGTAACACAGCTGCTAATAAGGGGCTCAACCCAGGGGTATGCTGGGTAACAGTACCTATCTCTCTTCCACCACTACCACTTCATTTTACTTCTACCAAATGGCCCTCTACTGGGCAACCACTGACCCCATCGCCAACCCTTCACTTTGGTTCTTTCCTCTCCTTAATGACAGACAAGCTATTGTCCTTTCCACATGGTTTCTCCGCCAAATGACTAGAAGGAAGAGTTAAAACTATTCCCCTGGAGGGGCTGGCGAGATGGTTCAGTGGTCTAAAGTGCCTGCTTAGGAAAGCTCAGGCAACTGCAGGGACTGCGGTTCGATCCCCGGCACCACATGTTGCAAACATGTTCAAACATAGATCAGGCTCGTAGAGATCCACCTGTGTTCAGCCCCACCACCAGGGCAGGCTGGGCCAGCCACAAAAATAAATAAAGAAAGAAACAAACAAACATAACAAGCAAACAAATAAATAAATTTAAAAAAAAAAAAACTATTCCCCTGGAATCACAATCAGCTGGAGTGATTATTGTGCTGTGTGTTTAGCATTTTACCAGAGACTTACAATAAAGACATAAAGGCCCACTTGTGAAATTATGGAATAAACTATTAAGATAGGCCACTGTTAACTTTTTCAGTGGCCCACTCTCACGTGGCAGAATGTATTTCTTTTCTACCTTTAATAAATGTAAATCCTCTCTTATAAAAACCTGTGAAGGGCCAGCTAAATAGCTCAGTGAATTAAAGTGCCTGTTTAGGCAGTGGCCAGGGCACGGCACGCTGTGCCAGCTCCGCCCTCGGGACATGCTCAGAAGGCGACTGAGACTGGGTGTGGTGGCATGCTCCTGTAATTTCAGCTCTTGGGAGGCTGAACACAGGTGGATCTCTACGAGCCTGATCTATGTAGTTAGACCCTGTAAACTCTTACTAAAAAAGAAAAAGAAAGAAAAAAAAAAACCTGTGAACCAAAAAAGTTTTATGTTTGACCTGGCATAAAGATCTTTAGTTTGATGTCATCAAAAATAACAAACAATTTAATAAAATTAAGTGTAAGTGGTTCATATTAAAAGGTCTCCTGAGAAAAAAGAAAGCTGCCCAAAAGACAAGGCAGAGAACAGGCTAGCTAAGTATACTCTCACTTAACCACAAACCTTACAGAACTGTCCAATAAATAAAAGCAGTATCAAATTAGCTCTCAGAAGACAACTCAGTACCCCATCTTTGAAGAGTGAAGTCAGAGTATACGCAGAGGAAGAATCCTAATGCCAACGAAGGTGAAGGATCTAGAGGTATATTGTGTCAAATGTGGGGGTGAAGCTACGGATATTTATCCAGGACAGAACATAAAAAACAACTGATTTTCAAGTATATGTATACTGGTCATGTAGGTAATAAAGAAGAACATGCTCCCTGAAGGATAACCAGAGCTGAGTGAAGTTATAAGAAAACAGGACTGTGGCTTGACATAGGAAAAAAACTAGCATATTACAGAAGTTAAGAACATGAGATTAAAAAAAAAAAGTGAGATTGGAGCTGGGTATGATGGCACACATGTGTAATCCCCTCTCAGAAAGCTAAAGAGGGGGACTAAGCTCAAACTTAGTCTGAGCTACGCGATTTCAAAGCCAGCTTGTAACACCATATTGAAACCCTATCACCAGCGAGATAGCTCAGTGGACTAAGTCCCTGCTTTGGCAAGCACAGGGACCAGGGTTCAATCCCCCGACCCATAAGCCACAATAGCCCTGCCTCCTGCCTCCCCCCTTCTTTGAACTAGTCTGGGCGTGGTGGCACACCCCTATAATCCCAGCACTGGGGAGGCTGAAAACAGGAAGATCACTACAAGTCCAACCTGCACAGTGAGACCCTGTACCAAATACATAAGTGGGGAAAAATGGTACACATTATATGCTAAAAAAAAAAAAAAAAAAGCTTGCTATTATTGTTACTATTGATACAATAGACCAGATAATCTAAAACCTTCCTACTAAGTATGCCTGGAAATCATTAGGACAGAAAGATAAACATCCTTTTAGATGGTGCATGTTGTTAAATTATTGTCTCTAAGCTCCATACTACCCTACTCTCCTACATTTTGTGTTGTGGAAGCTCACACTCCAGATTCATGTCACTTTTGCCCCAGTTGGGTTCTGTCAACAGGGGTGCTAAAGGAAAAATGGCAGGCAAGAGGAAGCTGCCGCAACCTTTTTCCTTACAGCACACTGCTTCTTAAGGACAGGAGCTGATTCTGCCCAGTTTCTTTCTAAACTCCCAGAACCAGCCTGGCTGAGGACCTCAGAGACATCTGTGTCAGATGGGCAGCGGCTCCCCAGGGCCTTCCTGTTAGCTCCCATTGCAACCAGCAGCACCAGGCAACATCTTTTCTCTAGAGAATCTAGGTGCAGCTCCTCCAGATCCCTCCAGACTTCTAGGTTCTGATAACCCCAAACTTCCTCCCTTTTGTTTTTCAGTCCTGGATAATAAGAAAGCTGCTTAATTCAATATTTTATCAAAGTTACTGTAAAAGATTCCTTTTTTGCTTCTTTGGCCCTCAACAAAGATGTGAAGCAATTTCTTTTATTGAGTTCATGCTATTAAAGCAAGGACTTCCAGCGAGGTGCAGTGGAGTGCTTCTGTTAACCTGGCTATTCAAGAGGCTAAGGCAAGAGGGTTAAATGTTCAAAGCCTAGCCCAGTGTGATGGAGCACACCTGTAACTCCAGCACTCGGGAGGCTGAAGAAGGACTGCCATGAGTGTGAGGCCAGCCTCAACTACATAGTGAGACCCTGTCTCAGAAAAAAAAAAAAAAAAAGAAAGACGCTTAAGGCCAGCCTGGGCAACTTAGAGACTCATCCAAACATAAAAATACAAAGGGCTCAGTGCAGAGGCCCTGGGTTCAATCTCCAGTATCATTAAAAAATAGTAACAACAAATGGGCTGGGGAAATAGCTCCATGAAATGTACTGCCATAACAGTCTCATTCTTGGAAGTGACCATTTTGAGCCCCATGACATTTTTTTTTTTTTTTTTATACATTTAGTGTAACTGGGTAAGAAGCCGAACTAAATGACTTTAATACTTTCTCACCATCAAATTTTACCAACTAGACACACCTTTCAAAACAGTCCTGATCAGAGATACGATTAGGCATCTGAGACAACCCTTTTTGTCCCTATCCACCAGTTCTAGAATTTAAGTCTTAGTTCTAAGCATTCTCCCCAGTTTGACATTTCACAAATTCAAAAGAAGGAAGGCAGGCAGGAAGGCAGGCAGGCAGGCAGGGAGGGAGGCAGGCAGGCAGGGAGGCAGGGAGGCAGGGAGGCAGGGAGGCAGGGAGGCAGGGAGGCAGGGAGGCAGGGAGGCAGGGAGGCAGGGAGGCAGGCAGGCAGGCAGGCAGGCAAGCAAGAATTCTAAGTAGAAATGTTTCTTAGCCAGGTATAGTGGTACATGCCTGTAATCCCAGCACTCAGGATGCTGAAACAAGAGGATCCTCATGAGTCCAAGATCAGCCTAAAAAGCCTGCCTCAAAATGGTCTTACCTTTCAGATAACATCATCTAGCTTTTAAGGAGTACTACAATACCTTTTGTTGTTGGATTAATTTTCAGGCATTAAAATTATTCATCATTTGCTTGAACTTGGCCCACGAAAAAGAGTATGGCATGCTTTTTCTTGTGACCAAAAAAAATAAAAAAAAAATTTAAAAAATCAAGTAGGAACAGAGAATGAGAAAATATACATACACCCACCCTTGCTGACTGAAAGTTTCCTCACTTGATCAAAACACTCAGTTCAGGGGCTGGGGAGATGGCTCCAGGGCACAAGTTCCTGCCTGGTAAGTGCAAGGTCAGGAGTTCAAAACCCGGTCCCGCAAAAAAAAAAAAAACCCACTCAGTTCAGATTCCCATACATAGGGCTCAGGGCTCAGCAGATTAAAGCACCCTGCTTAGGCAGACACAGAGACCAGATCCCCAACATATCATGCTGGTCCCATCCACCAAGGTGCAGAAATTGAGTCTGGGAGTGGTGTGTGGCGATGCATGCCTGTAATCCCAGCTCTTGGGAGGCTAAAAACAGCAGAATTACTACAAGTTCAATGTGTAGTGAGACCCTATAGACCCTGTACCAAATAAAAATTAAAAAAAAAAAAAAAAAAGATTCTCATACACAGTAAAGATCTACAAGGAAGACTATTTCACCTCCCTTACCATGGAAGGTCCTGCCTGTCTCAGTTTGGGGTTTTGCAAGGGGAACCAATAAAACGCAGGACAACTATAAGATTATTTTATAATGAACCACACCCAAAGAATCATACACAAAGAGTGCAGGAAATCTGTATACAACTAAAGACCAAAGAATCCAGCTGAGGGCCTGGATCTCAGGGTAATGTCCTGCATGAGTCCAGCTGAACCTAGAGCCCAAAACTATACCTCCCTTGAGTCCAACTGTAGGCCTGTAGTCTCGCTTCACAGATCTGTGTGCTGGAAAGGCCCAAAACTTAGTGGTGGAAGCTAGCCAGCAGGACAAAGGATCTATGCTAGCAAGCTTAGGAATCTGAACTGGAGCCAAAAGGTAATGCTCAAAGTAAGAACCAGAGCACCCCTGAAAAGTACTACAGCCACCTTCGGTGACAGTGACCCCAAGCTCCTAGCAATTTTCACTGACAACAACGTCCTGAGCTCCTTCAATGATGAAAACAGCAGAGTTCATCAGGAAAGCCAGCATGACAAGCTCCTCCAACAGCTCCCTATGGCCTCCCTAACAGCATCTCCTTTTCTCCAGTTCTGCTTTTTTTTTTTTAATTTTTTTTTTAATTTTATTTTTATTTATTTGTTTGCTTGTTGTGTTTGTTTGTTTCTTTATTTTATTTATTTTGTGGCTGGCTCAGCCTGCCCTGGTGGTGGGGGCTGGCGCAGCATGTGGTGCCGGGGATCGAACCGCAGTCCCTGCAGTTGCCTGAGCTTTCCTAAGCAGGCGCTTTAGACCACTGAACCATCTCGCCGGCCCCCTCCAGTTCTGCTTCTTATGCTGCTGGCAACAATCCTCAAGTGGGCCTCCCATACCCAGCACCACAATGGTTCAGTAAGAACCAGATCTCCCCTGAAAAGTACTACAGCCATCTTCAGTGACAGTGACCCCAAGCTCCCCCAACAATGAGGAAAGTTGTGTTCCCATCAGGAAAGCCAACAAGACAAGCTTCTGCACGATGCTGAGCAGTAACACCTAGTTCAGTTCAGGTAGGTGGTACAAATAAGCACCAGTTGTCAATCCACCACACTGACCATCCCCGAATAACACACTTGACAATCCAGATCTTTGGACCAGACAACATCCAGGACAGCAAAGGAAGTATGGATTCAAACATTTAAGTATCACATGCTTAGGAGGTCATGCTAGCATTTCCAAGAAAAGGATACCTTAATGTTGAGGTTCAAAAGTCACTAAATGAGATGGGAAAACCAGGGTCCTACCCACTTTCAGGTGAAGAAAACACACCATTCCAAACAAACAGTAATACCTGGGCAAGACAACACACACCTGTAATCTCAGCCCTTGGAAAGCTGAGGCAGACGGGTCACCATAAGTTTGAGGCCAGCCTAAACTACATATAAAACTCTATATCAAAAAATAAATGAATAGGGGCCGGTGAGACGGCTCAGTGGTCTAAAGTGCCTGCTTAGGCAAGCTTAGGCAACCCCAGGGACCACAGTTCAATCCCCGGCCCCACATGCTGTGCCAGTCCCACCCCCAGCGCAGACTGAGCGGCCATAATGTAAATAAATAAGTAGAAAAAAAAAAAATAAATCTTCAAAAAAAAAAAATAAAATAAAAAATGAATGAATAGGGGCTGGGGAGATAGCTCATGGCACAGTGCCTGTCTGGCAAGTGCAAGGTCATGAGTTCGAACCCCAGTTCGAATAAGTAAATAAGTAGTATCAATTATTGTTTTGATGTGTTTTGAAACTGTCACATTGTTACTTCTTATTAAAAGTAATGGGGCTGGGGAGGTAGCTCAGAGGCACAAGTGTCTGCCTGGCAAGTGCAAGGTCCTGAGTTGGATCCCAGATTCCGCAAAAAAAAAAAAAATAATAGAAATAGCCAGGCATAGTGTTGCACGCCTGTAATTCTAGCAATCTGGAGGCTGAGGCAGGAGAATCGGTATGAGTTCAAGACCAGCCTGGGTTACAAATGAGAGCTCAAGGCCAGCCTGAACTGCATAGCGAGACCTGTCTCAAAAAGACAATGAATAAATAAATATAAATCCAAACGTACTAACAGTCATAACATGTTTAAATATTGCAGAGGCATCAAGATGCAGTAACAGCATCTATCTACAAGAATGGACAAACTTGCAAAGAAACTGTAATATTGATGACTAGCACTACCTCAGAGAAAAGCAAGAGGGTGATCTCCCAGTCTTCAACAGTCACATCCATATCACTTAGATTTCTTCGAGTGTTTTGTTTTTTCACTACCAGGCATGCAACCTAGGGGCAGTCAACCACTGAGCTGGGTCCCTACCCCTAGTCCCTTTTTTTTGGTTTGTTTTGTTTCAGACAGGGCCTCTCACTATGTAGCTCAGGCTGGCCTTGACCTAGTGACAATCCTCTGGCCTTGGCCTCCCCAGTGCTGGGATCACAGCACCCCACACCTTTTTGAGACAGGATTCGGTCAATAAATTTGCCCAGACAAGGCTCTAATTTGGGATCCTTCTGGCTCAGCCTCCACAGCAGCTAGGATTACAGGTCGGTGCTGATGCATTTAGCATAGGTCTTTCATTTGTACCCTCCAAGGTGCTTGCAATAATCACCTTACCTGATTTAACCTTTACAACCCCAGGTACCGCAGTAAGATCATCTTTTACACGGATGGAAAGTGAAAGCCAAAACAGTCTAAAACAATGCGCCCGCCCACACAAGCTTTTCACTCATTTATGCACAACCTTCAAAAATTCCAAGCACAGACAATCTCTTCCTGGGTGTATTTTCCTGGCTAAGTTAAACATTATTTTTAAAAAATTACAAACCTCAGGGTCCCCATCTACAATAAAGTATAGGAAGCTCTGTAAGGAAAATTAAAGGACGCAACCGCATGCCAGAAACGTAGTGAGTGTGCGCAGGAAATTTTTATTACTATTGTTAACAATAACCGGCAAGGACTTTACGTTACAAGTCTCCTCAGTTACAATCTCTCCGGAGCTTGCACCACCCTTCACCCGAGTCACCTCAGACCTATTCCCCCACCGCCTGTACCCTGGGCCTCCCCCACGGACATTCCCCTCCTCCCTCAAACCTTAGCCCTAAAAGTCTCCCCTCTCAGACTCAGTTATGAAGGACTTCCGCACGCACCCGCCTCGCCAGCTCCCCGTCAGGCCCGGGCAGCCTCGGGGACACCCAGACCGCACACCAGCCGCGGGCCCGCGCCGGTTACCTGGCTGCGCGCTCCCCCGAGTCGGACCTCGCGGCGGGCTTGCGCCAGCACTGGCAAAATGCAATTAGTTTAAACTACGTCCCCGCCCCCTCATGCGGGCCTCTGATTGGCCCCTGTCGGATGTTGTCGTTCGCAGGTACTCAGGAGGACCAGGGAAGAGGAAACGTGAGGGCCACTGGGAACCGAGGAGGGCTGTCGCCACTTCCGGATGCCGTCCGTGACTTATGGGCCGGCCAAGGGAACTGCAACTCCCAGCATGCACCGCGGCCTACAGGTCCTCCTAGGCGTCGTGGCTGCGCTCAGGGCTCCGGTGACGAAGGTAGTTACCATGGAGTTGTGCAGGGTAACCTTAAATTAGTGAGACACAGAGGCTGCGAGGGAGGCGCTTGCGGGTGAGTCAGAGGGGGAGCAGGAAACCCACTCTTAGGCACAAGAGCTCCCTGGAGAGGGAAGGCAGGGGCTCCACAGAAAGACTAAACTTCTCTGATGCGCTATCCTGCCTTAAAAATTCTTCCAATTTCTTTCTTTGTCTACTTTCCATCTCAGTCTATGGCCTCTTCTGGGGTACTCTGTGACACCCGCAACTTCATTGGCCACTTGTATGCAGGTGTACACAAGTGTGTGTGACCTGCCCAGTCCTCTTAAATTGTAGATCTGTATAGCCAGTTGTCTTTTGGATATCCCCTTCGGGGTATCTCAAAGGCAACCCAATTTTAACATTTCAGCGTGTATCTCAACTCTCGGTTCCAAGCCTGGATCTTCCATTCCCACACAGTATGCACAAACTAAAAATCTAAGAGTTATCCTTAATACTGTATTTTTCATTTGTCATGAGTTCTTGCCTCAGCCTCCCAAGTGCTGGAATTACAAACTTGTGCCACCACAGCTAGGTCTTACTTTCTCAATATACTTTTTTTTTTTTGAGACAGGGACTCGCTATGTAGTTCAGGCTGGCCTTGAACTTATTATGTAGCATAGGCTGGCCTCAAATTCACAGAGATCTTCTTGCCTCAGCCTCACAAGTGCTGGTATTACAGACATGTACCATGACATTCAGCTCACCATAGAGCCTTTGTACATAGCTATTCTGTCTGGGTTGCTCATCTTTTTAAAATTTATAAATCTATTTGTATCTGTGTGTGTGTGTGTGTGTGTGTGTGTCCTCAAAACCAAACCCAAGAGCTCAAACATGGCAGGCATTTGCAGTAGCGATGACACACACACACACGCACGCACGCACGCACGCACGCACACAATTAAATACTTGTCTTTCCCCTGCTATCCTGTACTTACCCTTCTCTGAGTCACTACTTCAGGAGCCAGCAAGTCAGATCTCTCAACTATAGCAACCTCATGTCCCTCTTCTTAGTAGTATTATTGTTGCAGTTTCTTAGATAATTATTAAATCCTACTACTTGCTACAATGTAAAAGTGTTAGTAAAAACTTGATTGCTGTCCTGGTGGAAATTGATGACCATAATAGACAACAAGCAGAAAATTAGTGTTTTAGGGCCAACCAAATAGTTCATCAGATTAAAATGCCTGCAAGCAGGCACAGGGGCCAGAGGTTCAATCCCCGGGCATGCTGAGATGGCAATTGAAATTGGGCATGGTGGCATGCACCTGTAATCCCAGCTCTTGGGAGACTGTAAACAGGCAGATCACTATGAGTCTGATCTAGTAGTGTTATGGTTTGTGTATAGGTGTCCCCCCAAAGCGTCATGCAATAATGGGGCAGTTTCTGGAATTTATAATTGATTATTGTAAAAATGGGTGCTGCACCTCCCCTGTGGCAGGTGATTTGCATTTCAGTGTAAGGGAAGAAGAGAAGTTAGCTGCTTGAGCAGCTGGCTCTCTCCCTTAGCGCTCTTGCTCTTAGCTGCCGCCATTAAAGATTGTTTTCTGCCATGTGCCTCTCTGCCTTGGAGCCAGCTAAATATAGACTAAAACCTCCAGTGACTGTGAGCTAAATAAACCTTTCCTTCCCTCATTTTGAGTGTCAGGTATTTGTCCCAGGAACGAAAGAAGAGTAACTAAGACAGACTTTGGTACCAAGAGTGGAGTCATTGCTGTGACTAAACCTGACCATGTGGATGATCATATGAGTGTTTGGAAATGGCTTGTGGGAAGAGATAGTAAAGGTTTGGAGATGTTGCCTACTTGTGAAGAGCTGGAACAGCTTTGGCTATTCGATAGGGAAGATTCTGGTTAGAGCTCAGACCAGAAGGCTGATAGAAAGGTGGCTTGTAAGGACCAGGTTGGGGAGGTTTCTGCTGAGAAGGACTGCATCAGTTGTTGGACTCCAGATCATTGGTGTTTTGACTTGGCAGAGAAGTTATATGCATATTGCGCGTGTCCAGAGGCTTTGCCTAAGACTGAGATTAAGCATGGCAGACTGATTAATCTTTCAAAAGATATTTCAAAACAAGCAAATATTAGGGCGGTGGCATGGCTGTTATTGGGGGCTTTTAGCCAGATTTATGTTGATAATCAAGAGCAAAAAGCCCAGCAGGATGGCTCAAAATGTGAGTTTGGCCAAAAAGGAAGCTCCAATAAAGCTGTAGACTGCAAAGATAGAGCTGAGAGGATCTCCATTGCTGAGAAGGAACCAAAAAATAAAAAAGATGGCCTGAGGTCATCACAGGAGGTGGGAGGTCTGCACCCTTTGCAGCCTCAAAATTGCAAAGGTCAGAGACTTTGCCTTCAGAGAAAAGCCGCTGAGCCCTTTGTTCCAGAATGGTGCCAGCATGGAGAATTTCTTCCTTGGGATCAGGGTCAGAGTGCTCAGCAATCCAGGCACCTGACCGCTACAGCCAAGAGAAAAAAAGCCTGGCTACTGCTCCACCTGGCAGCAGACCTTGACATCACCCACGTGGCAGTGGTTTTAGGCTCTTTGAAAATGCAGGAGTTCTGAAGTTAAGAAGGCTTCCACCTCGATTTCAGAAGGCCTGGGAGGCCAGGCAGTGTGCCCCTGAGAGGGCAATGTGTGAAGTGGTGAGTGAGAAGCCTATTCTGTAGAAACCCCAGAAGTTTTAAAAAGCCAGGAACATGGGTTGACTAAGGAAAACTGCAGAGAGAGAGAGCAAAGCTAGCCTAAGAGAGAAGCCATAAGAGCTACATCTACCAAGAGTGCTGTAGGGGCGGAGCCGCATAGAGCTTACAGTTTGCCACAGAGTGCTTCAGATGTTCCACAAGGACCTACAAGATTTAATGTTGGTCCTTCTAGATTTTAGACTTGTGCTGCTCCCAATGCTTCGTATCCTGCTGTGTGTACCTTTTAGAATGTTAAATGTGTTTAATTTCCATTTATATAGAGGCTCACAGAGACTTGAGACTTAGACTTTTCAGCAATGCTGAAACTATTGGGACTGGCAACTCTTAGAGATAGACTAAAATGTGTTTTGCTTAAAGGGATGTACATGAGTCTTTATGGGTCCAGGGGCAGAATGTTATGGTTTGTGTATAGGTGTCCCCCCAAAGCCTCATGCAGTAATGGGGCAGTTTCTGGAATTCATAATTGATTATTGTAAAAATGGGTGCTGCACCTCCCCTGTGGCAGGTGATTTGCATTTCAGTGTAAGGGAGGAAGAGAAGTTAGCTGCTTGAGCTGCTGCTAGCTCTCTCCCTTAGTGCTCTTGCTCTTAGCTGCCACCATTAAAGGTTGTTTTCTGCCATGTGCCTCTCTGCCTTGGAGCCAGCTAAATATAGACTAAAACTTCCAGTGACTGTGAGCTAAATAAACCTTTCCTTCCTTCATTTTGAGTGTCGGGTATTTGTCCCAGCAGCAAGAGAAGAGTAACTAACACAAGTAGTGAGACACTGAACACCATGTAGACCCTTCCCTAGAAAAAATACAAAAGAAAGAAAAAGAAAATTACATTGTTTAGGTCAGTGAGATAGCTCAGTGGTCTAAAGCACCTGCTTAGGCAAGCTTAGGCATAAATAAATGAAAAAAAAAAAATTATGGTGTTTTAAATGCTAGCATGAGTCCTGAAGTAAGAATTGTCAAGGAAAAACAAGGAAGAAATTGTATTATTCCAAGCAGAACGAAAGTTAGACTGGAATAGTATTCCATTCAAAAGTCCAGAGATAGGGGCAGGGAATTTAACTCAGTTGTTATTTGACTAGACTACAGAACTGGGAAAAAAGACAAGAAATAGAGAGGTTGGTAGGAGCTAGGTTGAATCCTGAGGTTCTCTTTGATACCTGGAAATGTATTTTCCCAAATTTTATGTCCCAGATTTTCTCATAGTGTACTTTGTTTTTGTTTTGTTGTTGTTGTTTGTTTGTTTTTCTTTTTGACACAGGGTCTCACTGTGCAGTTCTGGCTGACCTTGAGCTCACTTTTGTAGCTCAGGCTGGTTTGAGTTCACACCAATCCTCCTGCCTCAGCCTCCCAACTGCTGGGATTACAGGCATGTGCCACCACACCTGGCTATTCTTACAGTGTACTTTGATTTATCTTCCATCTGAAGTCTATAAGCTGTGGGCTGAGGATTTAACTCGGAGGCGTAAGTGCCTACCTGGCAAGCACAAGATCCTAAATTCAATCCCCCAGTGCCAAAAAAAAAGTTAATAAGCTGTCGATTTTTTAAATAATTGTATTACTTTTAATAAGAAATAATCTTTTTTTTTTGAGACAAAGTCTCACTATGCAGTTCAGGTTGGCCTTGAACTCACTTTGTAACCCAGGCTGGTCTTGAATTTGCATCAATCCTGCCTCAGCCTCCAGAGTGCTGGGATTACAGGTGCGTATCACTACACGCAGTCAAGCTGTCAATCTCTTTGATTTTCTCATCTGATTATTCCTTAGCACTTATTGTTGCTGCCTTCCTGAGAGAGGCCACAAATAGGCTAGCGACAAATGAAATTTTAACTTTCCAAATGGAAATCAATTTTTGTCAATTTAAGATTGGTCAAATAAACTTAATTTAAGTAAATTAAATTAAAGTATGATACATACCGTGGAATACACTTCAGCTGTTACAGAAGGTAAGAGAGTTAACAACAATTTGAAAAAATGTTTTTACAAAATAATTCAGTGTTAATGTTAAGATACATGCATTCTAGAGGTAATAGTCTCAAACTGTTTATGGAGATTCAAGCATTGTTTTGAAAGACCTTGTACTTTCCCCCACTTCTTTGTGAGGCTGAGAATCAAACCCAGGACTTCGTACATACCAGCAGACACCAAACCACTGAACCAAAGCTAAGCCCTGCTGTATGTACTTCTCTACATTGTTTGATTTGATTTCAACTATCATGTTAACTTTCACCATTACAAAAAAAGTCAGAGCTAACTAATGCAGCACTCCAAATTCCAATGTAGTCTGGGCAACTTAGTGTTTTATCTTCTACCTGAAGTCCATAAGCTGTCAAATCATTTTTTTTTTCTTTTGAGACAGTGTCTCACTATCCTTAAAATAAAAAGGGTTGAGATTGCAAAGGCCCTGGTCAATTCCCACTACCACCACCAAAGAAAAAAAGTTTTCTTTTTCCCATTTTGAAAAATTTGGGCCGACAAGATAGTTCAGTGATCTAAAGCGCCTGCTTAGGCAAGCTTAGGCAACCACAGGACCTGTGGTTGGATCCCCAGCACCACATGCTCTGCTGGCCCCACCCCCAGGGCGGGCTGAGCCAGCCATGCACAAATAAATAATAAATAAAGTTTTAAAATTCAATTTTGGGGGCTGAGGAGATAGCTCCGTGGCACAAGTGCCTGCCTGGCAAATGCAAGGTCATGAGTTCGAACCCTGGTTCCCCCGCATAAATAAATAAATAAATTAATTAATTAATTAAAAAATAAAAAAACAATTTTGAAAAATTTCCCATTGAACATGCTCTCAAATATGTATGTAACATTTTCTAGTCTTTTTGTTTGTTTTTTGGGTTTTTTTGGTGGGACTGAGGTTTGAACTCACGAGCTTGCACTTGCCTGGCAGGCACTTGTGCCATGGAGCTATCTCTCCAACCCCTAAAAATCCCATTCAAAACAAAGAAAGTATGTCCCTAGTCCTGTCATTTGCTAAGTCAGTCTGGTCAGATGAAGGTACAGAAATCTGACTATCTCCAGGTCATTAGCCAGAAGAGCAGGGAAAGACAGACTCCAAGAACACAGCCATAGGAATGTAGCCTCTCACCTTTGTCAGGTCTCCCCAGAAGTCAGACCCTTCATGTGACACCTTAGAGACCCCATTTCTTATTTTCCTTTTTTTGTATGTATGTATGTATATATGTATGTATGTATGTATGTATGTATTTTGTCTTTTTGAGACAGGGTCTCGCTTTGCAGTTCAGGGTGGCCTTGAGCTCACTTTTTAGCCCAAGCTGGTCTTGAACTTGCACTGATCCTCCTGCCTCAGCTGCCCAGCATTTGTTACATTTTTTGAAACAAGGTCTCAATGTCTAGCTGCGGGTGACCTCAAACTCACTATATAGCCCAGGCTGGCCTTGAATTTGCAGCAGTCCTTCTGTTTTCAGCCTCCTGAGTGCTGGGATTAGAGGTGTGGACCATCATGCCAGGCATAAAAACTATGTTTATTCCTACATTTCTTCTTTCATTTATCAATTTGCCCATCAAACCATTAGTCAATACCCAGTTTTTGCCAAGCTCAGTGAAGAATCATTAGAGAATCAGAGAAAGAAATCTGATTTCTTGTCTGTGCCCTGTAATTTACAGGGAGGGAACAGAAAATAGCCTAAAGAAGAGTACAACTGCTTCCATTTATTCCAAGGGAGAGTTTGTCTTGAGTTCATAGATAATAGGCTGTAATGGAATTGTGTCCAAAGTATAAGGGGGTGAGCATCAGTTAGCCATTGCTGTGTGACAACTCCACCCTAAAACAGAGAGTGGCTAAAAGCAGTAACCATTTATCCTTACTTGTAAGCCTCTGAGTCAGCTGGATGGTCCTGCTGGCATGGGTGGGCTCACTGATCCGCTTGCAGCCTTCTGTGCGCTGGGCTGCTCTCCTGATCTCGCCCAGAGGGGGCCTCAGCACTGCTCTCACCTCCTGTCAGCAGGCCAGCCTATTCTCTCAAGGCACTGGCAAGGACCAAGACAGCACACCCTCTTTAAACCTTCTGTTGGGCTGGGAATTTAGCTCAGCAACACAGCACCTGCCTGGCCAAGTGTGAGATCATGAGTTCAATTTCTGTTACCTTGGGCCAGGGAGATAGCTAAGTAGAATAAGTGCTTGCCTGTTAAGTGCAAAGTCCTGTGTTCAATCCCTGGTACTGAAAAAAAAAAAAATCTGTTACACTGCTGTATCCAGCACCAGAAGGGATGGAACTATAACATAGGACAAAAAAGGAATAGATACATGAATGAGGATCAGCAAAGCAATAACACAGGACACATTGACCAATTTTATCTGGCAAGGAGAGGTAGAAGAAAGTACACCACAGCTGAGTGTCAAAACCTGAGCATATTCATTGAATAAGCAGCTGTTACTTGAAACTGGATCTTGGCAGGTTTGCTATGATCAGTAGAAACCCAGCAGGTCTTTCTGTGCTTGTAACAGGGTTCTGTGATGTGTATCTTGGCTTCATTCCTTTTGATCAGGCATAGGGCAGGAGGTACTCGACACATGTTTGCAGAACATGTATGAATTGATACCTTAATGGGAATGAAATTAATGAAACAGTTAAACCTGGGAACCAATAGTTGGAACAGGAGTGGTGAGATAGCTCAGCCAACTAAACACCTGCTTAGGCAAGCACAATGACCAGGGTTGGATCCCTGGTACCACATGCTGCGCTGGCCCAGCCCCCAAGCATGCTGAGCTGATGACAGAGTCTAGGTAATCCCAGTGCTAGGGAGGCTGAAAACAGGAGGGTCTATGAATCTGAGCTGCATAGTCAGACCCTGTACCAGAAAAAAAAAAGTTGGAACAGTTTTGCATCAACTCTTCCAAAATAGAAATCCTTGTATTGAGCAGTGTCTCCTTTTTCATCCCACAAACATTTGTGCCTATTGTAAACCAGGTTGTGTGTAAGATGATAAATAAAATATACTATCTCACAGCCTGTACTAGTTTTTGATTTTTGTTTTTTTATTCCTTGAGACAAGATTTTGCTATGCAGTTCAGACTGGCCTTGAATTTACTTTGTAGCCCACGTGGGCTGTGAATTCCCAGCAGTTCTCCTACCTCACCCTCCTGAGTGCTAGGATTACAGGCCTATGACACACCAGGCTTTATCCAGCTTTTTATTTTTTAAATTTTTTTTTGTCCAGCTTCTTGAAGCCCCATTTTTAGTACTGACTCAAAATTCATTAGAAGCTGGTGCTGCACAGAATGAATTCTTAGGAACTGTACTGAAGTTCTCTGGTCACCAAGGAGATTAACAGTAAAAATCTGCCCTTTAGTGTTTTAAGCTTAAAATCCATGTTCCATGATAGAAAACTCTTGAGATTCCAACCTAGGACTTTCATAGAAAAAAGTATTCAGGTACCAAATCCGCTTAGGTGTTGCAATGCCTAGGTTTATCTCAGCCGGGTTCCTCTATTTCTGTATTTGTTACAGGGTCTCACTACATACAGCTTGGACTCATGGTGATCCTCCTGTTTTCAGCCTCCCTAGTGCTGGTATTACAGGTGTGTGCTACCATGCCCAGTCTCCATTGCTGGCTTGGTGCACACAGGGGTGGGGCTGGCACAACGTATGGTAGGGGAGATCAACCCTGGTCCTTGCACTTGCCTAAGCAGGTGCTTAGTCCACTGAGCTATCTCGCCAACCCTGCTTCCTCTTTTGTCTTTTGTTGTTGTTGTTGTTGTTTTGTGGGACTGAGGTTCAAATTCATGACCTTGCACTTGCCAGGCAGGCACTTGTGCCATGGAGCTATCTCCCCAACACCCCCCCCCCCCCGCCGTTCCTCTTATTACTAAAGAATAATATGTTCTCTGTTGACTGCTTGTAGACTAACACAAATACCAGCTATGGTGGTGCACACCTGTAATCCTCTACTTGGGAGGCTGAGGGAAAATAATGAGTTGAAGGCCAACTGGGGCAACATAGTGAAACCCTGTCTCAAGCTAACAGAAGAACAACTGGAGCTCACTGTGTTAGCACACACCTGAAATCCCAGCACTTGGGTAGCTAAGGCAGGAGGATTGTCATAAGTTCAGAGCTGGCCTGGGCTACACAGTGAGATCCTCTCTCCAAAAAAAAACACCCCACAAAACAAATCTTTGTGCAATAAATGAATCTTGCATATGTGAAAAAATATGTCAGTTGATTATGCCTATGGCTCATTTGTTCCCACAAGCTCTGTTCCTTTGCTTTTTTTTTTTTTCTTTCTTTCTTTTTGAGACAGGGTCTCTATGCAGTTCAGGTTGGCCTTGAACTCACTTTTGTAGCCCAGGCTGGTCTTGAATTTACACTGATCCTCCTGCCTCAGGCTCCCAAGCATGGGATTACAGGTGTGCGCCACCACGCCCGCCTCTGTTCCTTTGCTTGAGGAATCTTTCTTCACTGCCCACTCTGTATTTTCCTTCTTTTTTTTAATAACTCAGAGAAATGTATTTATTTTTTAAACTTTATTTATTTATTTGTTTATTTATTTATGTTACACTTGGCTCAGTCTGCCCTGGGGGTGGGGCTGGCTCATGTGGCGCCGGGAATCGGACTGCCGTCTCTGTGATTGCCTGAGCTTGCCTAAGCAGATGCTTTAGACTGCTGAGCTAACTCCCCAGCCCCTGTATTTTCCTTCTTGATCATGCCTTTGCCAGTTTCTTCTCTGTTCCCCTCACCTCCCAGCAAAGGAGTTAAGAACGGATCTTATTATGTAGTCCAGGTTGGTCTTGAACTCATTACATAGCCCAAGCTGTCCTTGAACTCACAAAGATTACAAGTATGTGCCACCATGCCTAGCTTCTTCTCTACTCTATTTTTTTTTCTTTCTTTTTTGTGGTACTGAGTATTGAACTCAGGACCTTGTGCTTGCCAGGCAAGCACTTATGCCACTGAGCTATATCCCCAACCCTCCTCTACTCTTTTTTTTTTTTTTTTTGAGGCAGGGTCTCGCTATGCAGTTCAAGCTGGCCTTGAGCTCACTTTTGTAGCCCAGGCTGGTCTCAAACCCGCACCACCCTCCTGCCTCAGTTTCCCAAGTGCTGGGATTACAGGCATGCGCTACCACACCAGCTCCTCCTTCTCTACTCTTCCTTGGCTTTCTGACCTTAAGACTCTCTGCCTCTGGTGAGGGGTGTGGCCATCTCCAGAGCAGAGGAACTCAGATTTCTGTGCCACTGCTTACTGGTACCAGGCTCTCTCAGCACTGCATTTGTGACTTCCTTAGAGACCACTCTGGGCCACCAGTTCAGTCCCCAGTTCCAACTCTGCAGCCCTGCCAGTCCATGGCCTGTCTGAAGATGTTATATATCAGGAACTGGGATCTCCCTAACCAACAGCCCATATCCAGGGGACCAGTGCTACAACTGACTGGGAACTTAGCTGTTACCCAACTCAGGCTAGCACCTGCATGAGTTCAGTGGGGACTGCTGCTCTTTGAGAGCAAGACCTTCCCTTTCTATCCCTTGAAATCTGCTAAACTGAACTGTATTAAGCCTAAACTGGAATCAGTTCTTCAGCTTTTAATAGAAATTCTGTTTTAAGTATATTTGCCATCTGGCTAGGGAGCTAGCTCAGTGGCTTAAGCACCTGCCTAGTAAATACAAGGTCCTGAGTTCGATCCCCAGTACCGCAAAATAAAAGGAAAGAAAGAAAAGACGAGAAAGAACATTTGCATTCTGGGCATGGTGGCATACACCTGTGATCCCAGCACTCTGGGAGGCTGTGACAGGAGGATCACAAGTTCAGGTGCAACTGGGGAAACATCTCAATTTACTGAAACTGTCTAAAATAAAAAATAATCTTAAAAGGTCTGGGGCTGTAGCTTAGTACAAAGGCCCTGGGTTCTATCCCCAGTACACAAAAATAAATAAATAAATAGTATTTGTTAATTTCAGTGTCTCTACCTACAGACTAATTTCTCCTCTTAATCCAGTGATAAGAAACACATATCCTAAGGTGTCACTTTTTGCTTTGGGTATCAGGAATTTCATAGCTAAAAATAAGCATAAATATCTAAAGTCTCTGAAATATCTTTTAATTTCTGCATCTACAATGTCCATACAGTAGTAAACTGATCCAAATTGTAAGTGTAAAATATTTCAAAAATTTTTAATAGTAGGGGCTTGGAAGATAGCTCCATGGCACAAGTGCCTGCCTGGCAAGTGCAAGGTCGTAAGTTTGAACCCTGGTCCTACAAAAAATAAAAAATAAATAAAAATCTAATAGTGATTACATGTGAATATTTTAGATGTATTTGGTTAAATAAAATATATTAATTTTACCTCTTTCATTTTCTCTTCATTATGGCTCCTAGAAAACTTCCATTACCTAGCCAGGCACAGTGGTGCACACCTATAACCCCGCCACTTCAAAGGCTGAGGAGGGAGGATTGCTGCAAGTCTAAGGCTGGGCTGGGCTATACAGTGAGTTCAAGCCCAGCCTGAACTACATAAGACCCTGTCTCAGAAGAAAGAGAGAGAGAAAAAAAAAGCCAAAAGAAAACATGGGTTATGTGTGGAAACTGTTATACAAGAGGCTTGCACATGTAACTTTGTTCCTCTTTTGGACAGCACTGTTCTACAAAACATCCTATTTGATGAGTGTATAATTATGCTAAACCTCATCCAATATCAGATTTTCTTTTAATCTCTGCATCTACAATGTCCATACAGTACTCTACCGATCCAAACTGTTAAGTGTAAAATATTTTCATTCCAACATCAGAAGGAATGAAAAGCAAGGTTGATTTGGTGTCTCATGATAAGACTTATACCACTGTTATAAGACAGTGTCCTGCTATGTCGCTGAGGCTGTCCTTGAACTATGTAGCGCCAGCTTGTCTCAAATTTGCAGTGATCCTGCAGATTACAGGCATGCACTACCATACCACACCTGGGTAGTTTTTCTTTTTTGATACAGGGTCTAGGTTTTTCCAGGCTGGCCTTAGCCTCCTGAGTAGTGGGGCTACTGGTCTTTTGTTTCTATGATTAACATGCTAAAAACCCCTTGGTAAAGTATCTTCAGTTCTCTTCATTCCAGGTGAGTAGTCCATGACTCCCTCCTCTCCAGGAAAAACCTGTTCTCAGCTTTACATTAGCTAACAGACTGGAATCTGATAGGACAATACACACCACACTGCAAATGACTGATAACTTTGTGTTCACCCCTCTCGGGGAATATTTCCATTTTAACAGGGAACAATCCCTGAACCCAAAGGAATGAATCCCTAATGGTGGAGTTTCAGGCATCAGTGACAGGTGAGTGTGAGAGGCAAACTCTGGTTTTGTGTGTGTTTGTTGTGTGGCGCCACACTCAGGATGTGGCTGCAAGTAGGGTCTTCAGTGGAGAGGGAAGGAGACTGGTGGACAGGGTGGGCAGAGAAAGTGACACATCCCCAGCTGGGTCAGATCACCATGAGCCCTCAGACACGAGCAGACCCAGCACAGCATTTCAAGTTGTTTGTTAAGCAACACAATAGCCCAGCTGATGTCACCAGAGGGCAGGAATAAAGATGGTCTCCATGGTAACTACTGTGGAATAGCAGAAAAGTTCAGAGGAGGATTCAGGGGATTGGACTGCAGTATCCACCTGACTCACTGGTTTAACTCTGGGCAAGTCCTTTACCCCTTGGGTCTCAGTTTCTTCACCTGGAAAATAGAAAGGGTGTTACAGTTGTCAGAGTTCTAAGAGATATGCATGTGCTCTGAAGAGTAAGTCCCCTCCAAATGCAAAAAACGATTACTGTCTCAAGGGATAGCTCAGCGGTCTAAGCACCTGCCTGGCAAACGCAAGGACCTGGGTTTGATCCCTGGTACTACATACCGTGCCAACCCCAGGCACTGAACAATCTTAAGTCAGGTACAGTGGGGCAAGCCTGTAATCCCAGCAGTGAAGAGGCTGAGGCAGAAGGATCTTTGTGAGTTTGAGGCCAGCCTAGGCTACATAGTGAGTTCAAGGCCAGCCTGAACTACATGAGAACCTGTCTCAAAAAAAATTTTTATTTTTTTTAGTATCTTAAAATGAAAATACAGTTAGGCAGGCATAGAGTAGTAGAGGGATCAAAAGTAGAGGTGGAGGGTTATAAGTAAAGTAGGGGTGGCTGGCCCTTGTACCTGGAAAACCTATCCTTCTCTCTCCTCTCAGGCTGCACCCAGACTCCGGGCCAGTGCTTGCAGGTGCTGAATGATGGCCTGAACTATGAGCAAGCAGGACTACATGAACACTTCGGTGCAGGAGCCCCCTCTTGACTACTCCTTCAAAAGCATCCATGTCTTCCAAGGTCAGCCACACAGGCCTAGTGTGGTCCCTAGGAAGAAACCATAGTCGTCTACTTAAAAGCTTAAAGTGCTTTTTAAAAATGTATTTGGTTCTGCCAGGCATGGTAGCACATGCCTGTAATTCCAGCACTTGGGAGTCTGAGGCAGGAGGATCGGTGTGAGTTTGAGACCAACCTGGGCTACAAAAATGAGTTCAAGGCCAGCCTGAACTGCATGGCGAGACCCTGTCTCAAAAAATACCAAAAAAAAAAGTATTTGATTGTGGCAGGGTCTCACTACACAGCTTAGATTCATGATCCTCTACTTTCAGCCTCCCCAACACTGGAATTCCAGGCATGCACCACCATGCCTTGATGCTGGCCAGCTTAGTCCTGTAGCATGTGGTGCCAGGGATCAAACTGCCATCTCTGCACTTGCCTAAGCAAGTGCTTTGGTTCACTGAGCTATCTGCCAGCCCATGTGCTTCTTCCTATAGCTTGTAGATTTGTTGCTGCCATTGGAGAAGTGGCAAGTAGGAAGTGTTTGGTTTTGTGGTGCCTGGGATCAAAATCCCATCCTGGGTGAGTTCCACGGAGCTATATCCCAACTTGAGTCTTTTGTTTGGTGTGTTTGCTTTTTTAACAGCAAATCTGAAAGGAACCACAGTTATCTTAAGAGTAGGTGACCATTTTAAAAAGAAGCCAAACAGCAGGGTGTGGGGGTATACATCCATAGTCCCAGCACTCAGGAGGCTGAGGCAGGAGTATTTCCTTGAATTTGAGGCCAGCCTGGGCTACAGGGTGAGTTTAAAGTGAGCCTGAACTATAGAGTGAGACCCTGTCTCAAAACAATAAAACAAGTGCCTGCTTAGGCAAGTTCAGGGACTGGAGTTTAATCCCCCAACAACCTGCAGTGCCAGCCCTGGCATGCTGAGCCAGCCACCAAAACTGGGTGTGATGCATGCCTATAATCACTGTGCTTGGAAGGCTGAAAACAGGAGGATCACTCCAAGTCCGAGCTGTGCAATGAGACCCTGTACCAAATACACAAAAAGGTAAAATAAAAACAAACCTCTCCCCAAAAAATAAATTTAAAGGCCCTGGGGAATATAAGTCAATGAAAAAGTCTTGTGTTGGGTCTCTAGTCCTCCTAATTACCCCCTGCCACCAAATGGGCAGGTATGGGGCTGGGGAGACAGCTCAGTGGAATAAGTGCTTGTCTGGCAAGCCCAAGGGCCTGAGTTCAGTCCCCAGTTCTGAAGAAAAAAAAAAAAAAAAAAAAAAGAAAAAGAAAAGGCAGGTAAGTACAATAGCACATGACTATAATCTCAGCTACTTGGGAGGCTAAGACAAAAAGACCACAAGGGCCGGGGAGATAGCTCAGGGGCATAAGTGCCTACCAGTCAAGTGGAAGGTCCTGAGTTTGTTCCCCGGTTCCACACACACACACACACAAAAAAGGACCACAGTTTGAGTAACTTAGAGCTTGTGTCAAAATAAACAACTGCTGGGTATGTAGCATCCCCCGACTTTAATCTCTAGTGCAGAGAGAAAAAGAAAACTGAGACATCAATCTATCAGCCAAGTTTTTTATTCTCTTGTTTTTACCTGAAAAGAGGAAACTAGTGAGCAGAAAACTACAGGCAGAATTCTAGCAAATTGGCAGAACTGTCCTCTGTCTGGGAACATAGGTCTGTTCTGATCACTGTTAAACATGAGAGGGCTTAATTACTAACAAGCTGACATGTTTCCAGTTTAAATATTTATTGGCAAATTCCAGCCATGTAGTTTCTAACACTGCCCATACTCACTCCCCTTTACCACTGTCTTCATAAATGGGCAGCTGACACCCTTTCGGAGGCCACAGGAGACAGGCTCTCTGCAGTGCTGCTCTCGAGGAGTCAGTGGTTCTTCCTAGCTTCTGCCATTCCTGGCTTTTGTTACCCATCCTCACAGAACACATGTTCACACCCACTATGTGAGACTCATTACTGGGCTTTGATCTTCTCTGTTGGGAAGCTGAAGCTACTTGTAAGCTCTGGAATGCTATAAGCCTTATCTTGGGTGTAAAGTTAGCATCAACCACGGTTGTAACTCACATCTGATGTCTCCCCAGCACACACCTGTCTACTGTGATCTTTTTGTGCACTGAGCCCATCATTTCTGATTGATGTAGTCCACATTTCAAAAGGGGTTTAGATACAGTAATAGCTATGTGCAAGGTGGCTGAAGTGATGAGTGTGTGTGAGTAGGGGTAGAGCTCCTCACTGGAAATTCCCAGCTCTGAAGGCTATGTGGCTCTTCTCCCTGAACTCCTCAGAATGAGACAAGCTACTACCAGAAGCATCTTGCCTAGGCATTGTGGTGCATGCTTGTAATCCCAGTACTCAAGAGGGTGAGGCAGGAGAATTGCTGTGAATTTGAGGCTAGCCTGAATTACAGAATGAGGTCCTGTCTCAAAAAAAGAAACAAGTATCTCTACAGCCTAAACCAAAATACACAGGCTTTGTCCACTGAATTTGTCAGTGTTCACTGAGCACCTATTAAGCATTGCTGTATACAGCGATATACACAGGTAAGTGTGTATCAAGGAGTGAGAGAAAGAGGCATATCAAAGTCTCCAAAGGCCAAGGGCCAGTGAGATGGCTCAGTGGTCTAAAGCGTCTGGTTAGGCAAGCTTAGGCAACCGCAGGGACCACAGTTCAATCCCTAGTACCACATGCTGCGTCAGCCCCACCCCCAGGGCAGGCTGACCCGGCCATAATATAAATAAATAATAAAGTTTTTTTTTAAAGTTAATTTTTATTTTATTTATTTGTTTGCTTGTTTGTTTATTTACTTATTTTATGGCTGGCTCAGCCTACCCTGGTGGTGGGACTGGCACAGCATGTGGTGCCAGGGATCGAACCGCAGTCCCTGCAGTTGCCTGAGCTTTCCTAAGCAGGCACTTTAGACCACTGAACCATCTCGCCAGCCCCTAAATACATAAAGTTTAAAAAACAAAAAAACAAAGTCTCCAAAGACTAGAGTCTCTTTCCAGAGCTTTGGAAATTTATCACTAGGATCAAAGGATATGATAGAATTTGGGGATGCTTGGGATACTATTTGCTGAACTAATCAAGATCGGTCATAGCATCTGAAATGGTGGTGGCTTTAAGAAACCATTTAATTTGTACTTTGATAAAGACAAAGCTTGGGGAATGTCACCAATCATTGACTGATCCCACCTATAACCAACAGCCTCCAACTTCTATTCACAAACCTAGTGTTGAGGATCCCCCACCATACACACCAACACTCATTATGGGCTTGATGACAGGCTATTCTTCATATCAAAGTAACTTCTGCCTCCAGGAACACATGGAAAAAGCTGCACAGCAGCACTTAAGAGATGACAAGATGGTTTCTCCTGATCCTTCTGGAACTTCCCAGTTCCAACTGTTGATATTTGTGGTCCGATTTCCAAACCTGTATTTGCCTGCTCTGAACAAGAAATCTCTTTTGTAGTACTGAGTACTGAACCCAGGACCTTTGCACTGAGCTACACTCCTCTTTTTTTTTTTTTTTTTCAGTATCAGGGATTGAGCTCAGGACCCTGCGCTTGCCAGGCAAGCGCTTATTCTACTGAGCTATCTGCCCAGCCCCTCCTACCCCTTTTTATTACTTTGAGACAGGGTCTAAGTGTCCTAGTCTGAACTTGAAATCCTCCTGCCTCAGCATCCTAAAGTGCTGCCATTGCACCCAGCTTGAACAAGGAAGCCTTTATATCTCCTGAGACAAGCTAGCACTCTGGTGGCCTCTGAAGGGCCCAAGAACCTCCAGTAGTCTGGACACCCCACTCCAGCCTTAACTAACAGCAACTTCACATTTCAGGCCAACCCACTTATCCCATGGCTCCCATGTTTAGTGGCATCCCATGCTTCTCTGCCTCATCGGATTTGATGCAACCTCATGTGAAGTTATTTTGGCCTTAGTTTTTATTCATCTGAGGGTTCTCAGGAGGGGTGGGCAGGGAGACAAGCTTCCTACTCTGCTGGGTCTGGCTCACTTTGCAATGGCAGAGCCACCTGGTGGATGCTGCCAGCTCTGCAGTTGAGGAGAGGAGGCTAATGTTGGGGAGGGGTCAGAGAACAGTGTCCAGCAGAGAACTGAAGGGAGTGTGAAGTCAGCCAACCTCAGTTTAGCAAACACTAAATACTTCTCCCTCCAGAAGCACTCTTTGATAGTAAACAAATGTTTAAGAGCATCAGGAAAATATAATCACCCCAGCCTGATCAGGTGTCTGATTCTGCTCTGCTGATTGTGAGCTTGGGCCACTGCTTTTAAAAGGGGTGTGGGGGTGGGGCTGTGCTGTTACATGTGTGTCTCCTCCGCCAAACCTTCAGAAGTGACAGCTACCTGGTTGTATTTCCTTGCCTTGCACTCTGGAACTCACTCCAATCTGGTTTCTAGTCAGGAGTCGCCAAAGTATTTTTGAGTCTTTGTCTCACTAAACTTTACTTCCATAAACTTTTTATTTTTTGGAGACATTAAGCCTGTGATCTTCCCACCTCAGCCTCTTAAGTGCTGGGATTATAGGTGCGCACAACACTCCCTAAACTGTCCTCCTGGTTCTTCCTGTCCTTTCAATTACTCATTAATTTCTTTTCTTCAGAGGTTAGGGTTTGGGGGGCTCTTGCTTCAGGCTGACCTTGAACTATGTAGCCCAGATTGGCCTTGAATTAATAGCAATCCTCCCTCACCTGAGTTGCTGAGATTACAGGGAAAAGCCACCATGCCTGGCCCTTATTTTCCCTAATGGACTTCTGTTCCTCTTTGATTCAGTCTGATTTGTGCACCCAACATTAACGATTCTGGTCTGTCTTTGGAGCTTCAGCTTTCCTTATCCAGCTACCTACTTAGCCTCTCTACCTATTGTACTACAGAAAGCTCAAAAACACCAAAGCCATGCTTAAATCATCACTTTACCAAGCCTCTTCTTTTATAATTATCAGTTATCTACCCAGCCACCCAAACAAGCAAAAACTGGACACCACCCTTGAATATCCTCCCACCCTTGAGTATCATTCAACCCATGCTGCTTGTATAACCCTCTCATCTCTTACTTGGATGACTACAAGAGCCAAGCTGGTCTTGTGGTCCCACCCACCCACACAGAAGCCTCAGAGTGTTTTGTTTTGAGACAGGGTCTCGCTCTGCAGTTCAGGCTGTCTTTGAGCTCACTTTGTAGCTCAGGCTGGTCTTGAACTGAAAACGATCCTCCTTCAACCTCCTGAGTGCTACCACACCCAGCTAGTGATGTTTCAAGTGAAAATTCTGAATCGTTTCTTTTGCTTTAAACATACTAGTGCCAGGACTGGGCAGATAGCTCCATGGCACAAGTGCTGCCTGGCAAGTGCGAGGTCGTGAGTTTGAACCCCAGTCCCGCAAAAAAAAAAAAAAAAAAACCATACCGGTGGCTTCCCATTGCCTATAGAATAAAACCTGAAATCCTTAGCTGGCCTTTAAGACAAGTGATTCATTTTTCCTTCATGTCCCCTTAGGACATAAGAACTAGGGGTATGCCCCTCAACTTGGCTAATATTTCTTGGTTCAAGTCTTAACAGCTCTGGGTTTTAATTTATCTCTAAGATGGGAGTGGGCTTCCTTTGCCCTCATTCCCACATCAGACTGGTATACAGAGTGCTCTGGGACATAGCACAGTCAGACCACCTGACCTGGAAAGCCAAGATCCTGAGATGCCACATCTTTGGCTCTTAGTTCAAACTTAACTCTGGGGGCTGCGGAGATAACTCAGTGGTCTAAGCGCCTGCCTGGCAAGTGCAAGGACCGGGATCAATCCCTGGCACTACATGCTGTGCAAGCTGCATGGTGAGACCCTGTACCAAATACATAAAGAAAAAACAACTCTTGATTGCTGCAGTCCATCAGCTCATCTTCCCAGCTGTGCTCCTTACCACTCTCTAAAGCCAGAAAAGCAAAGATGACATACCCAGGCCTCTCTGTCCTCATAGATCTGCTTAGTGAGGAGCCAAGGACTGGACTACGACCACTGAAGCATTCAAAGTCAGGAAAGTCACTAACCCAGTCCCTGTGGCTGAACAACAATGTCCTCAGTGACCTGAGAGATTTCACCCAGGTGGTTTCACAGCTGCTGGAGCACCCAGAGAACCTGGCCTGGATTGACCTGTCCTTCAATGACTTGACTTCCATTGACCCTGTGAGTTCTTAACCCTGGGAATCCAGGGTGGGGTGGAGGAAGGGGGTCTTGAGACTACTCTGGCCTCTCCCCTGTCATGTCTTACCAAGAGAATAGAGGGGCAGCATGGTATAGTCCAAAGCACATAACTATAAGGCCACAAAGATGTAGATTCAGACCCTACATCTGCCTTTCTCTTTGGGCAGTCTCTCAAAATCTCAGCCTTGGGTGGGCATGTTGGTGCATACCTGTTATTCCAGAACTCTGGGAAGCTGAAGCAGGAGGTTCGCAGGTGAGCCCAGCCTGTGCAGTTCAGTGACTTAGGGAAACCATTGCAAAAATGAAGGGCTACAGATATAGCTCAGTCTAAAGGCCCTAGGTTCAATCCCTCTAATGCCAACCAAGCCGTAACACGTTGCTGTCTTTTCTGAAAAATTTGGATAATGTGTTAGCATCATAAAGGATTTGTAAGATTAAATGAAAGTAACATAAGCATCACTAGCAGATACAGAACTATAGTTGTTGCTGTTGGGTACCCACTGTATATTGTCAAGTTTTGCCATGGAAGAGGTAGTAAGAAAAGTACGTCATTGGGCCGGTGAGATGGCTCAGCAGTCTAAAGCACCAGCTTAGGCAAGCTTAGGCAACTGTAGGGACCGCAGTTTGATCCCTAGCACCACATGCTGCGCCAGCCCCACCCCAGGGCAGGCTGAGCTGGTCAAAGAAAGAAAGGAAGGAAGGAAGGAAGGAAGGAAGGAAGGAAGGAAGGAAGAAAAGAAAGAAAAGTACATCACTTACGTGGCTGAAAAATCTGATTCAAGTTTGAAGAAATAAAATGTGGCCCCTTCTTGCCGGGATCCCTGTTGGCAGGGCAAGGAGCCGAGGCATGACTTGAGATTTACCCTGGAACAGTAGTCTTACTTCAAGTGTCTTAAAAACTTTTCTTACGTGCCTAGCATGACACACTATTCCTTTCTCCTGCTGTCACCAACCCTTCGGTCACAGTGAAAGGGCAAGTTAGGCACAGGGAGAGGCAGGCAGTACTGAGACCTAGGGCCCATACCTCCTGCCTGCCAGGTCACAGTTCTACTTTACTGTATCCCTTAAAAATAAATGCAGGGCTAGGGAGATAGCTCCATGGCCTGGCCAGTGCAAAGTCATGAGTTTGAACCCCAGTCCTGCCAAAAAAAAAAAAAAAAAAGTAAATGCAAGTACAGAGTCAGCAACCAAGTGAGGGCCGGAGAGGAGGGCAGGCAGTTCTCCAAACTTCCTTCTCTGCCAAAGTCAGTCCTGAGTAGAGGGACCGAGGGTCCTATCCAGCCTGGCTTCTGGGTTCCTCCCAACAGGTCCTAACAACATTCTTCAACCTGAGTGTCCTCTATCTTCATGGCAACAGCATCCAGCGCCTGGGGGAGGTGAGCAAACTAGCTGTCCTCCCCCGGCTCCGGAGCTTGACACTCCATGGGAACCCCATAGAGGAAGAGAAGGGGTACAGGTAAGTGTCCTGTACTTAGAGCTGGGGTCCTGCTGGGCTCCTTTGAAGGCTGAGGGGAGACAACCCTAAGACCATTCCGCTGCTAGTAGACCTGAACAGGAAGTGTTTGTGTCAGGATGAACCAGTCTCCCTACACACCACACTCTAGTCTCCATGCAGAGGAGCTGGCAGCACCTGAGGGAGGCAGAAGTAAAGGGCACTGTACCTATAATCTTCCCCACAGGCAGTATGTGCTGTGTAGTCTGCCCCGCATCACCACGTTCGACTTCAGTGGGGTCACTAAATCGGATCGTACCACAGCTGAGGTTTGGAAACGCATGAACCTCAGGCCCAAGAAGACCCACACCAAGGGGCACGCACTCTGAGAGCTCCTCAGGTCTAGAGCCCAGAGGATAGTCAGTTTGGCTTAACAATAAATGATTTGAGCTTTTGAGCAGATTAGAAATCATTTGTACCTTGTTTCAATGTCCTCCAACTCCAGTAACCATGTGTAGCTCTAGTCTTACTTTGCCAAAGGCGGCCATGGCCAGAAAGGCCTGCTGGCCTGGGACACAGGTCTTGGGCCACTCATTGAGCCTCTCTGTACTCTCCAGTTTAGATAGCATAGAACTAGAGTAGATGGCTGCTTTCCAAGTTCTTCGGAGTGCCAGGTGTGTGGAGCTGCCTCTGAGGCCTCTGTGACAGGCCTAGAAGATGGGCTGTGATCCACTCCAGTCAGATCACTCTCTATTCTATTTCATTTAAGATTTTATTTGGCCTGGTGGTGCATGCCTAGCACTTGGGAGACTCAGGGAAGACAACTGCCCTGAGTATTAGGCCACCCTGGGCCATACGGTAAGTTCAACACTAGCATGGATTACTAAGACCTGGTCTCAAAAACAAAACCAAGGGCTGGCAAGACAGCTCAGTGGTCTAAAGCACCTGCTTAGGCAACCACAGGGACTGAGGTTCGATCCCCGGCACCACATGCTGTGCCAGCCCCACCCCCAGGGCAGGCTGAGCTGGCCATAACATAAATAAGTTAAAAAAAAAAAAAAAAAAAAAAAAACAGGCATCATGACCACACGCCTGTAATCCCAATACTCAGGAGGCTGAGGTAAGAGGATTGACACAAGTTCAAGGCCAGCCTGAACTATATATTGAGTCTCTGTCTCAAAAACAACAAAGCAAAAGTATCCTAGGCAGAGCCTGATCTTCACCAAAACCCAGGACTTACTTGGTAATTTCACTGTGCCTGAAGCAGGGTCCTCAACAGCACAGGTGCCTCAGATTCAAGCCTGCTCAGCCTTGATGATGTTCTTACCCAATCTTTAGGACCTGGAACCCTGAGCCCTTATCTCCTAGACCCCTTTATTGCCCTGTGGGCTCCCTTCCCTGGTCTCACTGCCCACAGATCTGAGTAGCCAGAAGTACTTGGGCACTGGGTGGGAGGACAGAGGGGCTGGAACCAGCACACAATGAATACACTTCCTTTATCAAGGGTGACAAAAACAAAAAGACCAAACATGTAAAAACTCAGGGTGCTAGAAATACAAACTCCATTCATATTCAAGCTCATCCAGACCCTGGTCACAAACCCTACCTAGTGAGGTGCATGGGAGCACCAAGTCAGGGAGAGGGGGGGACCGGAGTGAACAATCTGAGGCCAAGAGAAAGGGTGGGAAGGGGATCCCCAGGTCCCCTGTTGTTCACGCCCACAGTGGTATCTCTGCCTTTCCAATGACTGGGACACCTACCAGGCCCTGTCCTCTTGGCCCCACCCCACCTCGGCCAGGGCCCCAAAGGCCAGTCCCGAAGGTTCTACCCCACTTGCTGCGTCCTCACTTGCTTGGGCTTCTACTCTTGCTCTTCTCCACATTCTTCTCTGTGATTAGTAGTAGGTTAGGGTACTGTTTAAGCCGCAGTGAGGCTGGGGCCAGGGGAGGTGCAGTGGAGCCAGGCTGAAGAGAGGAGAAGAGCTGTCCATGGACCCCCTCTCTTCATGGGATCCCAAACTGTACAACCAGCTCCTCTTTTGCATCCACACGGATCTGAGAAAGTGCACTGTGGGCATATGCAGCTATCCTGGAGACCTGCGGCAGAAGGGTCAGGGAGGAAAGGAGGATACGTGTGAGGCAGGATCCAGCTCGGGTGTAGGGAGGAGTGGCAATGATTGATTGTTTTTAGTCTTCTTGAGACAGGGTCTTGCTATGCAGTTCAGGCTGGCCTTGAGCTCACTTTTATAGCCCAGGCTGGTCTCGAACTCACATCAATTCTCCTGCCTCAGCCTCCCAAGTGCTGGGATTACAGGCATGTGCCACCATGCCCAGCGGGGTGGCCATGATTGACATTGAGTGATGTAGGACAAAGCCAAAGAGAAAGGCAAGGGTGCAGAAGGCAGAAGGAAAGCAACAAGCAGGAGAGCGGAGGTTGAGAGTAAGGAGCTGGGGAGGCTATAAAAAGTCAGCAGGGGTGGGCGGGAACTGGGCCCATGTATGACTGGGCTCCCTAATCCACTCCCTGACTGCTTTGGAGGAGGGCAGGGTGGAGTGGACAGGCCGGGGGAGGCTCACCTGCTGTAAATCAGAGAAGGGGATGGGCTCGCTGGCCAGCACTTGGTGGGGCTGGCTGGTGAGAGATGGTAGCGGTGGCAACTTCTTCCAATGGGTCAGGCTGCTGCTTAGCACAGCCAAGCGGGTACTGGCATGGGGAAAAAGGCAGTTAAGCTGTCGCCTGTCCTCCCCTGCCCAGCCTAGGTAAGCAGCACTCAGGCCAG
Organism: Capromys pilorides; assembly: GCA_004027915.1. Classification (NCBI taxonomy): domain Eukaryota; kingdom Metazoa; phylum Chordata; class Mammalia; order Rodentia; family Capromyidae; genus Capromys; species Capromys pilorides. The sequence goes on from PVKN010004071.1 coordinate 33,981, forward strand.
AGAAACAGGGTGACAGGGGTCTCCACTCATCATAGACTTGCTCTGGGTATTCTACCTTTGGCCTTGGCCCTCTCGAGTATAAAGGGCAGAGGGGGCTAACACGAACATCTACAGAAGCACTGAAGGAGTTTGTGGTCAGTCTCCTGGACTGTAGCCCATCTCCAAAGCTGGAAGGGACCTATGGTGGAGCAGAGCTCACCTGTACTGCCTGGCCCGGTCCATGTACTCATGCTGCTCCATGCCCTGGGAGTCTGCAGCAGACACATCGATGATGTTGCTTTGGGGGAGGAGACAGAGAAGAATAGCAGGTGTTTCAGAGAGGGACAAACCACTCAGTGCAGGGTGCCAATTCCTGGGCTATATGACACCAATGTCCCTGCCTCACCAGTGAGGAAGGGCTCAGAGACACCCTCCCCTATGACCTTGTCCCATCTCCCATGCCCTAGGCCTGGTTGCCCCATCCCAGCCTTTCATTTGCACAGGGAAGCTCTGCCTCCAGCCTGGTCTGATGCCACTCACCTGGCTGTCTTGGCAAGGATGGAGGAGAGCAGGGCCTGCTCATCTGTGCGAGCGGAAGGCAGGCTGTGGTAGTTGGGCTCAGCTCCATTGAGGGCTTTGGTTGGGGGGCTACTAGGGTCTAGCAGCAGCTTCCGCTCCTCTCGATCCTAGGAGAGGCCATTAGAGGGAAGTCAGCTCTAAGACCCCTACCCCCATAGTA
>PVKN010004072.1:0-34709 GCA_004027915.1 Capromys pilorides
GAGGGGGAGGGGGAGGGGGAGGAGGCAGGCAGGGAGCGCTTCTTACGCACAGTAGACCAGGAGCTCGGTGATCACCTTGCGCTGCCTCCCGCTCAGCGTGCTGGTGGCCAGGCAGGTGTAGTTCCCTTGAAGGTTTCGAGACATCAGTAACAGCGTGAAGCAGTTGACTGTCAGGTTACTTCCGAAGGACTCTGGGCTAGAATGGGCTTGGAACCACCACTCGACCATAGGAGGGGGCTGTGCGTCGCTGCGGCAGCTGAAGTCCACCTGGGAGCCCTTGACCACGTAGAGGGTGCCATTGGCCAGGGTGCCGGCGGCTGAGATGTTGACCTCGACGTGGTCAGGGCCACCTGGGAACAACAGGGACCAGGGCGGCATGAATTACTGGTGCACTCGCCTGAGCACCCAGCCAGTTCCAGTACACACCGGAGGGGTCGGGAAGCAGCCAGACAGGAGAGCAGCAGCTCTCAGACACGCCGCAATGCACATGCTACAGGAAGGACCTGACAGGCTCTCACCTGCTCCAGGATCCTGTGAGATACATCAGGGCAGTCACTCTTTGTAGAATGAGCAAAGTAAAAACTGCTGCTTTTTAAGAAGACCACAGAAGGCCGGCAAGATGGTTCTGTGGTCTAAAGCGCCTACTTAGGAAAGCTTAGGCAACTGCAGGGACTATGGTTCGATCACCCTGCCGCATAAATAAATAAAACATTAAAAAAAAAAAAAAAAAAGACCACAGAGCCGGGGTGGAGGCACAAACCACCATCTCAGCCCTTGGAGGCGGAGGCAGGAGGATCTCAAGTTCAAGCCTACCCTGGATAGCTTACTGACTTAGTGAGATCTGAAGAAAGTATTTTTAAAAGGTCTGTGGATATAAATCAGTGCAAAACAAAAAAAAAAACAAAACCCCTAGGTTCCAGCTCCAGTAGTGGAAGGAGAAAAACAAACATAAATAAAACCACCACATGGCAGAAAGAGGTCTGGGCAGAACAGACCAACAGCAAGCCTGAACCGGGTGCCCCGTTCAGGTCTGCTGGCTGCACCGTCAGCCCTTGGTGGCATCTGGGAATATAGATTTTCCACTGATCTCAGAATGAATTACAAAATGGCTCACTGTCCCCCATGAACTGCTGCGCACCTTTCCTTCTAGGGAACCTGGAACACTGATCGGGAGTCCACAGCCCAGCTCCCAGTTAAAACAACAACAATGAAGACCAGGGGCTCTCAACTCCAGCAAACATGCCCGGCAGACCTCTTCACATTCTCCCTTTGCTGATTTTGCTGTTGCTGTAATGAACGGTCACACCAGCAAAGGTCTGCGAGTCCCGCTTCCTGGCACCCGGGGGACCCCAGCATAACACACAGGTGGATTAAGACATAGTGTGTGCTGAAGTGAAATTACAGGAAAAGTCACTTTGTGGTTAATACCCCTCAGAATACCCTCCCTCACTCCAAGCACACTTGTCCGACTGTCCGTTCCACCTTCGGAAGCAGTTCTGGCAGGCCTTTTTCTTGAGTGTCTTTACAAGATGTGATCAAAAATACAGTGAATAGTGTCGCTGAGTGCCAGGCAACACAAAAGTGGGCGCACCATAAAAACATCACTGTGTCCTCGTCAGCCTGTTCAGGATCTGCCACCAATGGGCTCCTGGCTCTTCTTCAACATCAAAATGACCATGAAGGGTAAGTGTTTTGTTATCAATTCAGGATACCTAAGCAATCACAATAGCACAACTAAATCAAACACTCACGGAAGATTTCCAGAACTGCTTCAGAAAGCGGCAAGGACAACGGGATACATGTCTAAGGCAAGGGGTAGTATTCTCCGGAGGACTAATGGCAACGTTACTGTAATACCTTCTTTCAAAGAATTTAAGCATTTGATTTTTTTTTTTATCACACCATATAGCATACTGAAAAATAAGAAATATTATTTCCAGTCCTCACTCCGGTCTATATTCACCAGCAGTGTAGCATCGGGCAACTCACCTATTAGGCCCCATTTCCTCATCTATAAACTAGGCGTGACAACAGAATCTATTTTGTGGGGCTGGTAGGCAATTAAGAGTTAGTTCAATGGATCACTCCAAAAACTGCCTGGCATGTGGGAAGCACTTGATAAACTGCTTGACCTTATCTTGGTTCCCTTCATCCAGCCAGCTAGCTACCTAGCTTTCCTTTTCTCTTTTTGAGACAGGATCTCGCTATGTAGTGCAGGCTAGCCTTGAACTCACAATGTAGCTCAGGGTGACCTTCGAATTCCCAGTGGCCCTCCTGCCTCAGCCACCCAAGTGATAAGATTATAGCTGTGTAACACCTTGCCTGGCTTCTCCTCACACTTCTTTCTTGTCTCCTGAAGTGCCCCCACTGTTGGTACCACAGCACCCAAGATGTCATCTCCCCTTTAATGAAAACATCTCTTTATCTGGAAACGTAGTTCAGTGGTAAAACACAAGTTTACCACGCTCAAGGCCCTGGGCTCAATCCCTAGCATGCACGTGCATGTGCACACACACATACACACACGTAAACTCACACACGCGCATGCACGCTCACATACAAAATGTCCTACAAATACATGCATCTAGTTATATCAATTAAAAAACATTTTTATCCAAGTGCAGGAGGGCCACACCTGTAATCCTAGCACTCAGGAAACTGAGACAGGAGGATCATGAGTTTGAGGTCAGCTTGGACTGTTTAGTGAGTTCAAGTTCAGCCTGGACTACACAACTAGCCAGACGTGTCTGACAAAGAAAAATTAAGACTGTATCTAACAGCTGCTAAAACTACAGTAACTGCTTGTGCTACCTCCCCTAGAGACTTCCTTTTTTAGAAAGAAGAATCTCAGAAGGGCAGTGCTTTGCCAAAGAAATAGATTTATGGCTACAGAATTCTGAACAGAAACAGGCCAGAAAAAAAAATTGTAGAAGGCTTTCTCACACAAGGCCCCTCAAAATAAGTATGCATTTCACTTGTAACTAAACACATTGTAGGTTTCAGCCAGTCATGGTGGAATACCCAGTAGCACTATGAGAGACTGAGGCAGGAGAATCCCAAGCTTGAGCCTAGCTTGGGTCACTCAGCAAGAGACCCTATCAGAAAAATTTAAAAAATTTTAAAGGTTAGGGGATTCAGCTCAGTGTAAAGGCCCTGGGTTCCATCCTACTACTGAAACAAAATAAATGTGGATTCCTAAGGAAAATAGTCTCGGCATTTTAATTATCTATTTGGAGCTGCTCCTAGTAAAGCAAAGATCTGCTGGAACCGCGTCACTTCCCACGAAGAGTCTGGAGAAAAAGCTGCCCTGTGACTTGGGCTGTGCTCAAGCAGCCTGCTCGCCGCTGTTACTGGAGAGTCAGTTAGGTATGTGGACCAGCAGGTCCCAGGGTGTGGCCGGGCTGGCACACATCCACTTAAGTGCAGGGTGCCTTTGAGGTGCTGGTGGCCACGCCCAGCCCAGCCCAGCAAGGCCACCTCGGATCAGACTTAGCATCCGGGTCTCCCAAGCTGTCTGGGGGGTGCCTGTGCTCTGGCCTGGGCAGCGCAGACCCCAGAAGCCATCGGAGAGGGGCTGTAAACCAGCACAATTATTGGAAAGAAAGAAAGCTGGAGTATAGATGAGAACGATGCAGGTAGTGGGCTAAGGAAAAAAAAATCAAATGAGAGAAACAGCCTGAACTGTGCAGGGTTCAGGGCCACAGATTACCTATCAAACCTTTGGGTGAAATTTGACTTTTTTTTTCTTTCCTTCTTTCTTTTTTTGTTTTTTTTTTTTTCTGGTATAACACAGATTGAATCAAAGACCCAAGCACACATGAGGTAAGCTATTCCACCAACGAGATATACACCCAGCTCTTTCAGTGTTTTATTTTACGAGATTTTTGTTGTTGTTGTTTTGTTTTGTTTTTTTGCGGAACCAGGGATCAAACTCAGGACCTTGCACTTGCCAGACAGGCACTTGTGCCCCTTTTGAGAGATTTACTGAACTCTTATGCTGGGCTTAAACCTCCGATTCTGCCCTGGGATTATAGGTATGCACCACCACGCCCAGCTGGGAGGACTTCTTGACTGAAGCGGATACCATATTCCTGGGGTTCTTTCTTTACCTTAGCTTAGTACAGAGAAGGAGAATTTCCTCTTCCACATGTTCAAGACCAGCAGGGTTTTAAATTTGGGAGGTTCCAGCCTGGGCCACAAAAGTGAACTCAAGGCCAGCCTGAACTGCATAGCGAGACCCTGTCTCAAAAAGACAAAAAAAAAAAAAAAAAAAAAAAAAAAAAAAAAAAAAGTGTATAGACTTGCCTGGTGGAGCCATGTGTCTGATCTGAGAATTGGAGGCTCTGTGTCCTATGGGCTCAGAGTTCAAGGTTTCGAAGCATTTTCAATTTCAGAGTTTTAGATAAAGGATGCTTAATCTGGACCAGCTTCCTTCCCTCCCAGATTTCTCACTACCAATATTCTTCAATAAATATCACCAACCCTTTTGTAGTCGCAGAGTCATGACAGCAACCATTCAGAGAGACATGCAAATGGGAGAGAAAATCAAAATAAAAATGGGGTGTTCACAGAGGCCCAGGCCCTGGCCAAGGCGCTGGTGACTGTCAGGGTCATTTCTCCTCCATGGTTTCTCATGCTGGTGGCCACGAGCCTGTACCGGGAAGTGAGACAGACCTGGGCATAAAGCCTACTGCTGATAATATCGGCACAGCCTCACGCAAGAGCTGTCCCTCTCATTCTCTCTCCTTTCCTTCCCTTAAAAACAAACAGAAAGACCCAACCCGCCAGTAACTGTGTGACTGAAGAACCCAGTGAGATAATAGAAGCAGAACACCTGGCCTGGTCAGCATTCAGGAGTGTTATCCGGTATCGTTATCAGTAAGACTCTCCCAGGATTCTAGAATCTTCCGATGACTGCCCACTCTTGTGTTCAGGTGGCCAGTGGCCTCACAGAAGCTCTTACTGAATTGCAATTAATCTAATGAGACAAAACACTACTTTGAAATACTAATAATTAAATGAAATCTTATCTTGCCTCAAAAGAAGTCCATTCTTCTCACAAGTAGACCTATTATGACCAAAAATGGTATTCTATTGAGTCTTAGCAATGAAAAATATGTAGAAATTTGTTGTCTTATATATATACACACATAAAATCTAATTATAATTGTTCTATATATTAGAATATAGTATGTGATATATATTAAAAGATATTCATATATTTTACATACATATACACACAAATGCACAAACACATACACACACACACACACACACACACACACACATCTTCAATTTTGCCTAAAGGCCCAGAAAGCCTAAAATACTTGCTGTCTAGGTCTGTACAGAAACACATCTGCTAGATTCTATTCTAGAACACGCTGTGGCTGGTGCCCGCGTGCTCTGTTGCAATCCCAAGCGGTTTTTCTCCCACCACGACTGCAGGTTACCAGTCAAGAGTCACAAGAGGGTCACAGACATCTCAGCGTCTGGGTTTCCTCATTAACAGTGAATTCCAGGCATTTACTCTTAGACTAGCATGTGTACGTGAAAATGACCTAAGAATGTACCTGGTAGTCTTTATTAGTCTGGGAACAGACCCTGCAGCATTTGTTTCTTCTGGTAGTGAGGACTGGGTCTAGAGCCTTTGCACTGAGTGACGTCTCCGGGCCTTTTTTAAATTTCGAGGGGTTGCAGAGATAGCTCAGCAGTCTAAGCACCTGCCTGGCAAAACCAAGGATCTGAGTTCCACCCCCAGTAAGTACATCATGCCATGCCAGCCCCAGAACCCAGGTGTGAAGGCACACACCTGTAATCCCAGAACAGGTTAGGCTTAGACAGGAGGATCTACAAGTCTGAACTGCAGAGCAAGACCCTGTATAAAATAAACACTAAAAGAGAAAAAAGTTAAAATTTTGAAATGGGGTCTTGCCAAGCTAGTGCCTAGGCTAGAGTTGAACTTGTGATCCTCTTGCCTCAAACTCTTGTGATGTTGGATTACAGACAAATGCCATCATACCCAGCTCAGACCTACAGTTCTATAGTGACAAGAGGGGGAAAACTTAAGACTATTTTGAGGTCACATTTAAAAACAAAAGTGACACTCTTAGCAGGGTGTGGTGGTGCATGCCTGTAATCCCAGAACTTGGGAGACTGAGGCAGGAGGACTGGTGCAAGTTCGAGACCAGCCTGGGCTATAAAAGTGAGCTCAAGGCCAGCCTGAACTGCATAGCGAGATCCTGTCTCAAAAAGACAAAAAAACAAAAGTGGCACTTTGCTTTCCTAGCTCCCTGGTGACCACTGGTCCTATCCCCAAAAGCCCAAAACCAGAGGTCTTCAGCCTCTTCTAAGTATCCATCTCTGGTCTCCACCTTCATTAATCAATATTTGTGCATGAATCACCCCATCTTCGAACAGATCAAAATTTCCCCTGTGTGCTGTGGTGGTTGAGTGATTGTGTCAATTTGAGAAGTTTAGTTAAGAAAAGATTAACTAAATCAGTAATTCCACACCCTAGGGTGGGGGTGAAGGTGGGGGTAGGATGACCCGCCCTAGGGAGGCCCCTTGCCTGGATGGTATAAAGGAGAAACAAAGAATGACAGAAGGAAGGATTTTCTCTTGCAGCGTTCCACCCAGTCTTCGCCCTCACCTAGGACGTCATCTGGCTTCTGGCACAGACTCCTCAGCTTCCGGTCAGCCTCCTGATATGGACTCACCAGGGACTCTGCAGCTAACTCCAGGCCTTGGACTGAACCTTTCAGCCTCCAGTGCGCATGCACCTTCTGCTTGCTTCCACCTGCAGCTCTGTGGTTGGCCACTGGGAGTCCATCTTGTAAATGCTCCTACACTTATGTATCTTGTGTTTTATCTGAGTCTCTAGTAAAACACTGATAGGGGTATCCAGCATTCCCTTTCCCTCAGATCCTCTGCTTTGAAAAGGATCCAACAAAGAAGCGTTCTGTGTCAGGCAGGACCTATCTTTCCCGAGACTCCCTTTCTGGGAAGTCAGGCCCCAGAGCCACTTCGCTGCCTAGACAGGAGCCTCCTCCAGCTGAGTCAAAGACTGATAAGAGCCGGCTTCCTTACACCCACGTGCTGTCTGGCTCCCATGTGCTCTCTGAGCCCTGGGCTGGCTGGAGAAGACCAGAAGACAGTGACAGCCTCAAACGCTGCAGTCTCCCTGGGGTCTTTCTCGGGCCGATCTCTGACTTGACTCCTGGCTCCCCAAAGGCGTACTGAACAACACGACCAGGAGGTGCTCGGATCTGCGCCATCATCTCCGCTCTCCACCCTCTCTGCCCGTGAGCACACAGCTGACCTGACTCACAGCCCCTCCAGAGGGGAGGAGGACAGGACGGCTGGGCTAATGAGGTCAATGGCCCTAGAAGCGAGACCAGCTGGGTGCCACGGGCCTTCTGCACCCCTAGGAGCAGATTCCAATTCTAGGGACCACAGCGTCCAACACCACCTTTATTTTTTAACTATTTCTTTTTTTATTGGCAGTACTGGAGAATGAATCCATGGCCTTTGCCCTAAGCTATATCACCCTGGCTCTTTTCAGTTTTTATTTTGGAGATACTCTAACTCGTTAAGTTGCTAAATTGCCCTGTCTGGGCTCAAACACGAGGATCCTCCTACCTGCCTCCCGAGGTGCCACTATGTGGCATGTGCCACCATGCATAGCTATCCCCACAGCACTACAGGTTCATCTGTCACAGAATGAATGATGAAATCCCATTGCAGATGCCCATTCCAGGAAGGTAAAACCCCTGCAAGTGCATAGAAAACCTGACTCTCTAGAAGGCAGAGGCACGGAATGCTCGCTGATAAGCAGAGGCCCAGGGCACAGAGAGAAGAACCCGCCAGCCCTCACACAGCCGGCCTCTTGTCCCTGTCCCTTTACACATTCAAGGCCACTTGTAGATTAAAAACCTGGCCCCTCTCAGAATTCGCTTCCTCTTAGCTTCCAAAGCTACATCAGATGTTTCCTAACTTTTACCATTAGGAGAAAGTCTGAAACAAAGGGAAGAGCAAAGACAAGGCTCCCACCCAAGCAAGTTCTGTTTGAAGGCCCGGAGGGAAGCTGATTACTGGGAACTACAGCTGTGCTGTCCCACGGGAACCTGGTCATCAGCATGACCACCGGACGGCAGTAAGGAGGGCCAGGTGCACACAGTGCGCCTGAGTGCCACAAACCTGCAACGAGGCCCCATCATGCTCTTGGCCTTCGCAGATGCTACATGAGGTTGGAGAGCTCCAAGGACTTCCCCATGGCCACAGCACAACAGTAGGACCTAGACTAGGGATTCCTTTTTTTTTTTTTTTTATGGCTGGCCCAGCACCGCTGAACCATCTCGCCGGCCCTTAGACCGGGGATTCTTTCAGCCACGCAGCAATACTGCTGCCCTCCCTCCCAGATATAGGAGCTGGATGAAGCCACATTCCCAATGACAGCCAAGTTCCAATGAGAGACGCCAAGCCCTCGCGGCTGCTGTTGTCTGAGCAGCAGAGTGAGGCTCCTGATGCTAGGGAGGGGGTGGGGGCCTGGGGGGTCTGATACTTTGCCACCTCCTGCAAAAGAAGTGAAGTCTCGGAGGGCTCTGCATGACCCCAAAAGCGCCTGTGCCTGGTTTTCATGGATAAGCACTGCACTCATCAGAGGCCCCAGGAATTTTGGAATAAAGCACTTTTTGCACTCGAATCACACCTCAGGAACTCGGTGCCCAGATGGCATGGCATGGCCTCCCACGCCCCACAGGTCCTCCTGTCTCACGCATCAGGCTCCTCCTCGGCTTCTGCCCATCCCAGACGCATCACGAGCGCTCAGTCCATCTTACACCAACGCTCCTTCTGCATGGGCTGCTCGATCCTACTGTCTGCGCACCCCTGGTTCTTAGATATCCCCATTAAGTACCCTTTATCCAGAATGACTAGGATGAAAGGAAATGTTTCAGATTTCAGATTTTTTTTTTTTAATATTTGCAGTGGACTAAAGCACCTGATTAGACATAGGGACCTGGGTTTGATCCCCAGTATTCCATGCTGGCCCCACCCCTGGGGCACACTGAGATGGTGATTAAAACTGGGCCTGGTGGCATGTGCTTGTAATCTCAGCTCTTGGGAGGCTAAAAACAGGGGAATCACTACAAATCCAATCTGTGTAATGAGACGCTGTACTAACTACCAAAAAAATAATTAATTAATTAACATTTGTACAGACCTGGGGCTGGGTAGATAGCTCCTGCCTGGCAAGTGCAAGGTCATGAGTTTGAACCCTGGTCCCGCAAAAAAAAAAAAAAAAAAAAAAAAAAAAGGATTTGTACAGACTTCATCATTTGAATATTCTTTATTTTTTTAATTTTTTTTTTGGTGACCAGCTCAGTCTGCCCTAGACTGGCGCTGCATGTGATGCCAGGGATTGAACCACATGATCCTGTGCTCGCCTAAGCTTGCCTATGCAGGCACTTTAGACTGCTGAGCTACCTCTCTGGCCCCTAAACATTCTTAAAACAAAAGTGGGGGGCGTTTTGGATTTGAGATGAAGGCTGTCCAACCCGTCCCTCCAAAAGCTCTCTTCTGATTTCCCAGGCTACAGTGCCTCACAGGCTCATGAGCCCCCACCTCAGGGCTGCCACTGCACTTTCCATCCTGAGGCCCTCGTTCACTTGTCTCTCATCTGTCTCCGCCCACCAGGCTGCCAGCTCCATAAGGGCAAAGACTTTTCAAGTAGCCCAGTAGCTAGGGCGTTGTCTGGCATCGGGTGCCCAATAAATCTACGTGGAACAAAGGAATGAGCCGGTTATTTTATCTCTGCAATACTTATCCTGGGTGCTGAAACAGGCTGTCCCTCAAAGCCCATGACCAGCACACGCTCAGCACAAAAGGCCAGAGAGCAAACATCTCGGACTTTGGAGACCACGCAATCCATGCCGCAGCACTTAGCTCTGCCACCACAGCCACAGAGGCAGTGGCAGATGTCATATAAATGAAGACAGCTACAGGCCACTAAAACCTGATGTATAGCGCTGAAATTTGAACCGCATTTCCTTTATTCTTCTATCGACTTTTCTTCCAACTGTTTAGGAAACTAAAAAACTGTCCACACCTTGCAGATCATATATAAAAACCCCTGTGTGCAGTTAGTGACCGTCCAGATACAGCCCGAGGCCACAGTCCACAAACACGACTCTAAATTCCTACACGTACACAGCGAACACAACAGTAAATCACAATGGCTCGCACCACACCCTGTACTTAGCACAAGCACTTGCTGTACTCGAGGGGTTGCAAGGTACTTCCCAAGGAGTAAGTCAGGCAGACAGAGGTACAGAAATACTCAACTACACGTCCAAGGTGGCACAATGCTAAGCGGGTAGCATGAGATTGGCATCCAGGCAGCCTGACTGTGCTACATAATCAAATGATATGAATAAGGATAGCATTAACAATAGCCTAAAAATAACAGCTGACGTGCCTGGAGCTCTTTAAAACACTGCACACAGGGCCGGGCGTGGTGGCACACGCCTGTAATCACAGCAACTTGGGAGGCTGAGGCAGGAGGATGGGTGTGAGTTCGAGACCAGCCTAGGCTATAAAAGTGAGCTCAAGGCCAACCTGAACTGTGTAAGAGATCCTGTCTCAAAAAGACAAAAAAACAAAAACAAAACAACAACAACAACAAAAAAAAACCACTGCACACACAGCTTCTAATCTTCACCACAATTCTACAAGTCAGGGATTCTTTTTAAATGGTCACCCTACTCACACTCGGCCATCCGCCCCTCCACCCACATGCCTCACTGTGGTGGCCGCATCCTGTCCAGGCTCTGGGCATTCCACCCTCCCCAGCCCCAGCCCCCGCCCCAGGTACCCGCCAGCCCACTTACTGGCCACCTGCAGCCACACTGGGAACCACCATGTCCCGTTGCGCAGCTCCTGGCAGGTGTAGTTGCCCTCATCCTGCAGGCTCAGCACCTCGATGTGCAGGGCGCTGGCGTTGATCAGAGAGAAGCGAGGCTCCGCTGACGAGAGGCTGGCGTTGGAGGACAGCAGCAGAACGGGCTCAGAGTCATTCCGGTACCAGGTCACCAAGCCCCTGGGGCCTGAGATGTTGCCGCAGTGCAAAGTAACGCTCTCATGAAGTTCACCGACAATAACAGCCTCCAGTCCTGTACAGGAAAACGGCCAGCTGTTACTACTGCCCTCTTCGTGGTCCTGAGGGCTGAACCCAGGGCCTCTGCACTGGACTCTACCTTTGCCCTTTCTCATTTTGAGACTAGGTCTTGGTGAGTTGTCCAGACTGAGCTCTAATTTGCAATCCTCCTGCCTCAGCCTCCCAGTAAGCTAGAATTAAGGCGTGTACCACCACGTTTGGCTACATAACTACCTTTCTTGATCTCTGAACAACCGATCACTTTTTTAGAACAATCTGTGTGCACTGGGGTTTTCTTTTTATTATTATTATTATTATTATTATTATTATTTTAATTTATTTGTTTACTTGTTTGTTTATTTATTTTATGGCTGGCTCAGCTTACCCTGGTGGCGGGGCTGGCGCAGTATGTGGTGCCGGGGATCAAACCACAGTCCCTACAATTGCCTGAGCTTTCCTAAGCAGGCGCTTTAGACCACTGAACCATCTCGCCAGCCCCTGGGGTTTTCTTTTTCTTTCTTTTTCTTTCTTTCTTTTTTTTTTTTTTTTTTAACTCAGAGTGTAGTTTTAAGAGTCTCCGTTGCATTAGGATTCACGGCCCACTGTTGCTATCCATGAACATGGGGTCGATTTCAACCATCGTCCCAGGTTTTCACTCACAGTCCACCGGGCCACCAGGGTGCCTCTTCTAGAACAAGCGTATTGTTCTAAAAGGATCCAAGGATAAGCCAGACAGAAACTTCTAGGGAGTTCACAGATCAGTAGGAAACAGATAACAGAGTGGCAGTTACAATTCTGTGAGATAAGCAGCACAAAGACAAGAGCTGGGCCGGGGCACAAGTCCCCCAGAAAGCAAACTCAAGATTTGAAGGGTGAGTAGTGGTCGGCCAGGTAAAGGTGCGGATGTGGCTCCCAGGCAGACGGAAACTCGCTTCCCGAGGCCCAGGCCAGGGCTGGGAGTACAGCAGTGGCACCAGAGCTCTTGCCTAGCACATGCGAGGCCCTGGGTTCCATACCCAGCACTGCAAAAGATCAGCTAATCAATGATAAAATACAATCAGTGGAACCAAAAGCTTAGACCAGAGCAGTAGTCTTGCTAAAAATACAAACTAGGCCAGGCGTGGCGGCACACACCTTTAATCTCAACACTCGGGAAGCCGAGGCAGGAGGATCGCTGGGAGTTTGAGGCTGCCCTGGGCTACGAGAGCAGGTTCAGGCTACGCAGCCAGTCTGTACAGCATAGCAAGATGCTGTCTGAAAAAAAATCCAAAAAAAGAAGAAAAAGAAAAAAGAGATACAAACTAATAGCAACACAACACACACCACATCCAAGTAAGAATCAGGGTCACCACAGAGAGGAAAAGGGCAAGTGGTGGTGGTGGAGGTGGTGACAGTGACCCTAATGTCCAGTCAAGGGTGCCAGATGCTAAGAGCAGTTGTCTTGTCTTAACTAAAAGAGGGCAAGGAGAAACCAAAACAGCCCATTTTCCTAGGACGGACCCCAACTTTCCAGGTCCCTTTACATTCAAGACCCAAATTCAAAGAGAAAACAGGGACAGAAGGACGGGCAGGCCCTGTTGTGCCACTGAGAATGTCCTAGAATTAATTAGTGGTGATAGTTGCATAACCTTGTGAATATACTAAAGCCACAGAGTTGTTTGTTTTAAAGAGGCAGGTTTTATGGTACATAAATAATACAATAAGACTATTAAAAGATAAACTGTCACCTGCCCTTGGGTAGTCCCCTCTCCCTCCCTCCTTGCCCCTCTCTCTTTAGGCAAGATCTCCTTATGTAGCCCAGGCAGGCCTTGAACTCACTATGTAGCCCAGACTGCTAGCAATCCTCCAGCCTCAGCCTTCTGAGTGCTAGGATTACAGGCACGTGCCACCATGCCCCAGTCTTCTCATTTATAAGAGGAAAAGTAAGTTACTTGTGACCAGATGGAGGCTCCCTGCGAAAGACCCATAGTTACCCTAGAGGCGTGGAAAGCTGATTCTCTTAGTATCTTGGCCACATTGTTGCCCAAAGACTTTCAAGCCAGGGCAAGATTTAAAAAAAAAAAAAAAAAAATCTAAGTCACTCACTGAAAGCCACGGAATGTCACCCAGCACTACACACACTGGAATAGCAAGAAGTGTTCCTGAAGGATCACTTTAAAAAGCAGGTGAGGATTATTTTCAAAGGATTAGGCAGGCAACCCAAGTTCTCAGGTGGCCATCGCCACTGAGGAGGGCAGCAGGATGAACCTAAGGGCGACGGAAGCAGGGTGCGTCCCTGAGCCCTGCAGCACTTCCCCTTCCTTCCCTTGACCCCTTGGCAAGGGCACAAAGGGGCAACGGTTTGGAAAAGCCCAGGCAGCACTTCCCCTTCCTTCCCTTGACCCCTTGGCAAGGGCACAAAGGGGCAATGGTTTGGAAAAGCCCAGGTGAAACTCTAATCTTAGAATTTGAGCTAGCATCGTCTTCTCCAAGGAATAGAATAACATGGCACAAAAGAAACCATTTAAAGGCATGAACTCTTCTTGGCTCTGCCTCCCACTTTTTTTTTCTAACTGCTGAAGTTCCAGGTTACCTTAGGGATCACCTAGTCCAGAGATGTGAGGTGAGCCCTGGTTCTGTGGTGCACACAGCCATTGATTAGTAATGTCTGGCACAGACACAGAAAGGGTGGTTCTTGCAGGTACACTGGTTCCAGGAGAGATGCTCCCATACCCCCTTGCTTTACTACTGAAAAAACAAGAGGTTTGGGAAGGTGAAGTGATTGACTTAAGGTCCCACACAAGTCACTGGGAGATAAGGCATTGTCATACAGGACTTGAGTGTTGCAAGTCACAAGAATTAGAAATCTTTTATGTGGTGTCCAGGGTGTCCCTTGTTCCCTAACTTGACATTCACAATATGAAACAAAAGAGGCGGAGAGTAATATAACTCTTTTTGTGTGTGTGGCTGGCTCCGCCTGCCCTGGGGATAGCTGGCACGCATGTGATGCCGGAGATGGAACTGTGGTCCCTGCACTTGCCTAAGTTTTCCTAAAGCAGGAGCTTTAGACTGCTGAGCTATCTCACCAGCCCTAACACAACTCTCTTGATACTGCTCTCATATTATTTAGAGTTACAGTTACATACACACATTTATCTTTTCCTAGCAACTTTCCCAAAAATGACCCAAGTACTTGGGAGGCTAAAGACAGGAAAATCACTGCGAGTCCAATCTACATATGGAAACCCTGTAGACTCTGTACCCCCCCCCCCCAAAAAAAAAGATGTTGGAAAGAGATTATAGAAAAATACGAAAGGATAGTCAAATTTTCAACAGCGCTTTGAATAAGATAGGAATGAGTATTTTTTTAATGACCCAAGGTATACCACGGAGGTAACAAGTGCAGAAGCATCAGCACTCTCTGGAGCTGAGCGTTAGGAGAACATCCCTTCTCAAGCTCCCAACTAGAAAAGCAACTACGGCATGCCCAGGAAGCCCCCGGCACTGTACAAACAGATGAAGGAGGCCTGGGCACCAAAATAACCAGGTTTGCCCAGGAGTGGTGGCACATGCATACAACTCCACCTTGGCAGGCTGACGCAGGAGGATCACTGCAAGTTAAAGGCCCATCTGAAGTACACGGTGAGACCTTGTCTCAAAAAAAAAAGACAAAGTAACCCGGCGTGGCAGTAAGGTAGTTCTCCTTGTGGGGAGCCACAGCAATCCTAGGATAGGTTCTGACCCTAGTATAAATGGGTGAAATCATTATGGTGGTCATCTAATATGGCTCATGTCCTTAAAACAAAGCCCATCTTACCCAAGACCACCTCCCCTCTTCTCCAACTCAGCCCAGCATACAATTTCTTTTCACCCTACTCCCCACCTCAGGGAAGACCCCCCAATCAGCTCCCTCAGGTGTATCTAAACATCCCCTTCAAACTCCACCCCTGACAAAAAGCCACAAAAGCCCCGCCTCCCTTTGTTCCAATCCAGAATCCCTTATCTTCCCAAATTCTCTCCGTGTTCTCAAAGGTAAAACCCCTTTCCCTTTTTCCTTCTGCCTGTTTCTCTGTGGCACCAGGCGCCTGAAAAAACCCTATCACCCTGGAAGGTGGCTGATGCCAGTATGATTTCAGACCCGGTTGTTCCTCGAGGCCCTGGGTCCCAGGTATTCAGTACAGAAAGCACTACAAACAACTAAGAGAAGACAATTCTGGACAGTCATCTTTTGTTTCTGTCCTCTTTTCTCTCCTCAGCGAAGGAATCCAATGAAACACCTGGAGAGCTCAACATATAAGGTCCCCGTCTGAAGAGGGTCAGGGTAAGTTACTGAAACTGGGAACAGGTCGGACAAATTTGGGGGGATAGAAGAGAATGGCCACTGCTCTGTTCCAGCTAGAAAAGCAAGACCAGGGTTGCCAACTTAGGTTTGGGGATTTAAAACAAAACAACAACAACAAAACTGTTCTATGATCACTAAAAGCAAAACAAAACAAATTTATGAGCCGCTAACAAGGAACTTTTGGCACTTGCTGCTAGGAAGCTCGAGTGAAATTTACATCTCTCCTTCAGGAACCTGCAAGAGGAGACTAGTTGGGTGGGCTAGAGTGGCCAACACAGGAAGATGGACTCCACGGGGATCCCTGGCAACAAGGACTCATAGGTTGTAACTGTCCCCCCGCCCCCCATCGCCCTTCCGCCCTTCCTTCCACCCCACCTCCCGGCTTCTTGTAACACCGGCTGCACTCTGCGCCTGTGTATCACCTGGTGACTTACATCAGAAAGTACTTTTTAATCTTTTCACACGCCACATATCCTTCTTGCAAGCAATCTTCTATTATATTTTCTTGTAATATAGCGGAATGTAGGTGAAGCATTTAAGCCCTTTGGCCTATCGTGTCCAGAGTGAGAGAAATTTTTCGCTAAGCCTCAAATTATTTGAAAATAAAAAGGGTTTTTTTTTTTGTTGGCTTTTTAAATAGAGGAAAGCGTCAAGAAGAAAAGCATGGCTTGCGCCAGTGGGCACAGCGGGGCTTGAAGGCGCTATCGAGAAATCCACAGGTTACAGGTGTAAAGCCAGTTAACCTTGGGCGGACGGACTTCTCCCTCTGCCCCAAATAATGTGGGAGTCTGCATTCAGGCGGCAGCGCTGCAACTAAACCAGAGTGGGAATTTACATCCGACGCCTAGGGGAAAAAAATAAATCACTCTCCGCCTCTACAAGTGCCTCCTCGTTTCCCCACCGCTTCTCCGCAGGCCCGGTCGCCCACCCTAGGAAGCTGGGACATCTCACCCTCCACCCCCTCCACCGAGCGCCCGGGAAAATTTCCCCCTGCAAAGAGCCGAGCTGCGAGCCAGAGCCCGAGATTCTCCCCGGGCGCCTTCGGGCGGAGTCCGAGGGATTTCGGCTCGGGCTGTCACCTCCCTATTGTTGCCTGGGAAAACTCAACTTTTTCCCTCCAGATCGAGGCCCCTTACCTGCGGCGACCCAGCGAGCCAGGAGCGCCCCGAGGCAGAGGAGGACGCGGGGCTCGGGCGCCCCGCAGCCTGCGGCCATCGCGCCCCAGATCCGGACTCGGGAAAAGCGGGCTGCGGGCAGCCTGGCGTTGCGCTCCGGGGTGGCGGCGAGGGCTCCTGCGGGGTCCTGGGCTCGGCACTGCGGGGCTCACCCCGCTGCCTGCAGCCCCCGGGAAGCAAGGATGCTTGGGGCGCGCCGAGGTCCGCGGCGGGGCGCTCTGCGGAGCGCCGGCCCGGAGGGAGGCGCACCCCGCCCCTTGCGCCCGCCTGCCCGCTGCGCCGGCGGAAAACAACAGGCGCGGGCGCCCTCCCTCCCGGGCCGCGCGGGCCCGACTTCCTCTACCTCGGCCCGGGAGGAGGGCTTTGCGCAGGCTGCGCGCCGAGCTCCGTCCCGCGGGCCAGGCCGGCCGCCCCCCGAGTCCCCTCCGTCCGGGACGGCCGCCCGACGCGGGCACAGCGGGGCGGGACCAGGCCCTGCAGCTGCCGCAGGACGCGCGCCCGCCCGCCCCGGCTGGCGCGCGGGGACCCTAGGGACTGGCGGCCCGGCGCGGGGGCCGCCCCTCCCGCCCAGCGGCGCGGGGCTGTCACTCGAGTTCCCGGGCGGTGGGGCGGTCGCCATCGCTGCCTTTCGAACCGTTTGCAGGTCGGAGCGAGAGAAAGCTGATCCCTCGACCTCCGGGCCAAACGCAGCCACGAGACTCGGGTCTCAAATTCGCCGGCTGGGACCACACAGTAAGAGCGAGGGCCCAGTGGGCGGCCTGACTTGTTTCGCAATGTGAGTTGCTTTTGGATTCCGCACCCCTCTTCCACCCGGCCCCCCGGACGCCCAATACACACCCCTAGCTCGTACCCCACCCCTGCCCGGGCAGATTCCGGGACAGCTACAGTGGGACTCAGCGCCCTCTCTTCCCTCCCAGGCCCCCGGCCCATCTTTAGACCTGGGGGAGCTGCAGCTCCTGCGTCCTTGGGAAAAGTCCCCAAAGTGCTCGGAAACAGGCCTGAGAGAAACTTCCTGTTTAAAAATGCGATTCCGGCAGTGAAATACCCAGGACAGGCTCTAGGAGGTTGGGGAACGTGATGTGCACCTTTCAGCTTTTCTGCGTGCGCGTTGAGGGTACTTACTATGAAATATTGGGGAAAACAATAAAAACAGCGAGACAGAACCAGAAAGTGTTTGTCCTCGTGAAGGAGCCAGCAGGCACACGCTCCTTCCTTTTCTAACTCTGCTCTGTGAGTTTAGTTTCTCAGCCGGTTGCCTCAGGATTTTCCCTCTTTCCTCCCCCTTTGGTTCTTGTTTTAACCTTTGTGGTAGAAGGGAAATTCCATCCTAAGCAGACCTGTTTCCCAGAATTTGGCACCTAGTTGCTGCTTCATGTATATTTGTTGAAAATATATTCACATTGTCTTAACTGGCTTTGATGTTGCAGTTCCTGAGCTTTTTGGGCAAACATCGGATGTCCTCGCCTAAGTAAACAAGCTATCAATAAAATCAACTGGCAAGGTTTCAACTGAGGATCTGGAATTTTCTGTGGCACTCATGTGTCAGAGCAGGAACTGTGTAGATTAGATAAGTGGATCTGTCTATTGAGTCGGTTTCAGGTTCTAATTTCGCTGGAGCCTCTCTGCGACCCTTGAACTAAGGCACAGTTCAGTTCCTGTTTTACACCATAAACTGTAGCATTCTAGAAAGTGTTGTTCCAAGTAGCACAGTTGGTTTATGGTAAAGCCAGGATTTCACCTCCTCTGACTCCAAGTAGTGGTCAACAAAAGTTCTATCAGGTTGAAGGAGGTTCCTTCAAAGAGGAAATGGAGGTCCAGGAATATGGCTCAGTGCCACAGAGCCTCTGGCAAGCATAAGGTCCTGAGTTCAATTCCCACAGAGAAAATGGAGACCTCAGATAGCCCCCTCCCCATATCAAGTAAATGTGCTGACTTTGGTCACAGAAAAGCATTTCAGGACAGGTCAATGAAATGTGAAGATGGCACACGCCTGTAATTCCAGCACTTGGGAGGCTGAGGCAGGAGGATCGATGTGGGTTCGAGACCAGCCTGGGCTACAAAAGTGAGCTCAAGGCCAGCCTGAATTGCATAGCAAGACCCTGTCTCAAAAAGACAAAAAAGAAAAAAGAAAAAGAGATATAAAGGGAGTTCTATTAAGCAGAATCAAAGAAATACACATCAAGCACAATCCGTGAGAGCCGTTATGGTATGGGATTAGGGGATTTATGTAGTTTTAGGATGTCTCAGGACAAGTGACCTGGGATGCTTTTCTTTCTTAAATTTCTTTTTTTTTTTTTTTTTTTTTTTTGTACAGGGATTGAACTCAGGACCTTGAGCTTGCCAGGCATGCACTTAAGCTACTGAGCTATCTGTCTCTGGCCCTCTTTTTCTTTCATTTTTTTAAAGAGCAGAATATATTGGGGGAGATAAAGCTGTCCAGGAGAGGGATAGAAGGGATCCCTGAAAAGGTCATTTCCCCTCTTTTTTTTTTTTTTTTTTAAACTTATTATCTAATGTCCGTCTCCTGAGGGTCAGGTTGCTCATTCATGGGCTAAAGCAAAACCTGGCTTATCAAGTAGGTTCAATAAAATGCAAATCTTGGATATGTTTGAAGTTGGGAAAGATGGTGGACAATTAATAGGACTATTCTTTTGAGGGTAGAAATCCTTGAAATGCATGGATTCCTAGTATTGAAACCCCAGGCCAACTTACAGACTTAAATGTATCTTTAAGATTGAGGCATTTAAGAGTGAGGAGTCTAGAAGAACGATGAGGGCTGTGAATAGAAACGGCGTCATAACCCTGGGTTACCTGGGATGGTGTCCAGTACCAGGGATCAAACTCAGGACCTGGCACTGTGCAGTTTTCTAAACTGCATTTATCTGTTTAGCTCACACTCGCCAGGCAGGCGCTGTGCTGTTGAGCTTTCTCCCGAGCCCAAGGCACAGTTTCAGAACTGTACCACCTTGCAATGTCCCCTCTCCCTGAACCGTGCTGCTATTATTTGTTGCCCCTCTGTGTAAGTACTTGACCTCCCTTAGCCTCTTCGGCCCTCTTCACATTCCTCAGAATTAGGTGGACCTTTTCCCCTTCCTAGAGGGCTCCAAGGGGCTGCGTTACAAAGCGAATAAGGAGTCAGGGTTTGCACTCAGGTCTGAGGCCAAAGCGAATAAGGAGTCAGGGTTTGCACTCAGGTCTGAGGCTGCTTTATTTCGTTTGCTCGTTTGTTGTGCTGCCCCGCCTGCAACCAGGGCTCTCGCGAGGCTAGGCAAGGGCCCCACCCACGAGCTGCACCCCAGCCCCAGTGCCTCACTGGGATCAGTGTGGGAAGAGGGACCTGACGGGGGCTGGGTCTTGATGTTGGTGCCTGTTATTTCTACCCCTCTCCTCTCAACCTGTGTCTCTCCCTAGGGGTGATGGCTGAAAGGTTTCTTAGCAACCACCTGCTTCAACTTCAATTTAGGAATATCCTCTGTGGGGTTCCCCAGGGAGGGGGCTGCAGGGAAGAGCCTGTAGGAGCTCCCCCTTCTGGACGTCCTAGTCTCAGAGCAATGACCTAGTGAATGACAAAGGTCCTACCTGTGTTCCCTTGCCTGGCTTTGTCACACGTGACTGCACCAGAGGAGCCTCAGGCCGAAATAAAGAACTTAACCCACACTTTCTTTTGTAGGATAAGTTCACACGCTCACTGCCTCCTGTCACGGACAAAGAATGGTCAGGAGCCTCATTATGAGCTGAGCTCGTTAGATTCAAGAGGAGGTCTTCAAGGGGGTGATCTCGGGTGGGCGTCTCTACTGCCAGGTGACAGTGCAGGCCTCTGGGTGTGTTTGGAGTTGAGATTTGCTGCCCACCAATGTGGCTGCTTCCTTGGGGATGGAAGAGGAGCCATGGACAGGTGAAAAGGTCAGGTCTAGAACCTGGATGTATTATTATTATTATTATTATTATTATTATTATTATTATTTTCAGACAGTCTCATTATGCAGTTCAGGCTGACCTTGAACTCACTCTGTAGCCCAGGTTAGCCTTAAGCTCACAGGCATCTTCCTGCCTCAGCCTCCCAGTTGCTAGGATGCCACGCATATACCACCTTGCCCAGTTTAAAGCCCAGATGTACAGGCCACGTGAATGTCTTTGAGAACTTTGAGAATCTTTTTTTCCTTGAGTCAGTTTCTTGGACAGGAAAATGGTGTAACTGGACTAATTCCTAAAAAGATGAAAATACAAAAAATAGAAAATAAAATGTAAGTACAGCCCATCTAAAAATAATCTTCCTTCTTTTCTTTTCTCCCTTATTTAATTATATTAGGAATTGAGTCCAGGGCCCAGCACTGAGATGGATCCTATCTCTTTTTTAATTTTTTTTTTTTAATTTTTTTTATTTTAAGGCAGGGAGAAGGCAGCACACACGTAAAATTCCAGCACTTTGGAGGCCGAGGCAGGAGAATTGCTATAAGTTTGAGGCCTGCGTGGGCTACATAATGGGACCTTAGTTCAAAACACTACACACACACACACACACACACACACACACACATTTTAAGACAGTCTCTCCTAAAGACACGAAGTTGCTCAGACTAGGCTGATACAGATAGAAATAATCACTATTATCTTTTGAAAATTTCAGTCGTTTTCACTGAATTTTTTAAAGTGATTTTTTTATAAAGCTGATAATTTACACATGATTTTGATTCTTGCATGTTCCCTGAACTGAATAAGCAGGTATAATGGTTTGTTTTGCCATACCAGGGCTCAAACTCAGGAACTTGTGCTTGCCAGGCAGGTGCTTATGCCGCTGAGCTATCTCCCTGGCCCTAGGTATAATGTTTTGTTTATTATTACTATCATAGGTTTTTGTTTCTTTTTTGTATTTGGTACAGGGTATCACTATGCAACTCAGACTCGTAGCGATCCTCCTGTTTTCAACCTCCTCAGCGCTAGAATTAAGGCATGTGTCAGAGTCCCTTCCTGGTTCTTGTCTTGGCCCAAGAAGTCTAAACTTATAATCCTAAAAGCATTATTGGAATTCCACCAAGTTAATTCCAATCTGCCACTCCCAGCGCAACCCATGGTGATAACAAAGACACTAAGACATACATATAATTATTGGGGAGCCAAGGAGCCTTAAGTCCAGCCATGAAGATAGCTTTCTGGAACAAAGAGTACGTGGACCCAGGGCTGCACCCGGGTTTTATTCAGCAGAAAAGGGGGAGTGGCTTGAGAAAGGGAATTGTGGGAAGAGGGGAGGCATTGTGAGCTGGGCTAGGTAGGTGGCCTGCATTTACCTCCGCCATATTCAGAGAGGATATGCAGAGGAGGTAATTTGCATTATGCTACTCAGATAGTATCTAATAGGGGCTGGAGAGATAGCTCCGTGACTCAAGTGCCTGACTAGCAAATGCAAGGTTGTAAGTTCAAATCCTGGTCCTGTAAAAAAGGGGGGAAAAAAAAAAAAAAGTATCTAATATTTTGGGGGGTCTGGTGCCTCAGCTCTGACGTGTAATCTTTCAAGCCCCAGGAAGTCATAGCCTCTATCTTGAGGCTCTATCCCAGCCAACATGGCTCATATTGGAGAGCAGCAGGTGTGGGTTATCAGAGAAACACAAATGCTGTCTTCAGAAATTACCACCAGCACCTCAGCTAGACCAAAGCACACTGCTTAAGGCCAATTGAAAGGATAATGAGAAGTCCTAGCCAGCTCTGTACATTGCAATATGAGGAAATAAGGTCAGGCTCAGTCAAAATGGAGACAGTCGTTCTTCTTTCAAGGAGAGCTGCTCAGGCGGTCCTCCACAGGCATGCGCCACCAAGCTGGGTCTCAGTGGCCAGCTCAGCAAGGCCCACATGGCCAAT
This sequence comes from Capromys pilorides, assembly GCA_004027915.1. Taxonomy (NCBI): domain Eukaryota; kingdom Metazoa; phylum Chordata; class Mammalia; order Rodentia; family Capromyidae; genus Capromys; species Capromys pilorides. Next base: position 22,502 of record PVKN010004072.1, read on the forward strand.
GGTGCCAAGGATCAAACTCTGGTCCCTACACTTAGTCTGCTGATTGGTTGTTTTTCAACAATTATTTTATCTAAAAAGTAAAACTCCTCATAGAAAAAAAATTCAAATGAATTTGAGGATGCTTTGTAGCTGACCAAAAAATACAAATACTAACAAGGCATGGTGGCACATGCCTAAAATCCCAGCCCTTTGGAAGGCTGAGACAGAAGGGTTGTAAAAGGCCCATCTCAGTAATTTGGTAACTTAGTGAGAGCTTGTTTCAAAATAATGGCAGCCACGGAAAAGGCAGGGTGTAAGGCTTTCAATGTGAAAGCCCTAGATTCAATCTGCAGTACTGCAAAGAAAGAAAGGAATGAATGAATGACAGAAAGAAAGAAAGAGAACACTGTATGATTCCAATTATTTGAGACACAATCAGACCTTTATTGTTTTTATATTTTTTAAAATCTTTTTATTTATTTGGTACAGTCTCACTGTCCAGTTCAGACTCATGGTGACCCTCTTGTCACAGCCTCCTCAGCACTGGGACTACAGGCACACGCCACCATGCCAGGTCTAAGTGGCCAACTAAGCACAGGGCAGGGCCGGCATGGCATGTGGTACAGGGGATAAAACCCAGTCCTTGCGCTGGCCAAGCAGGTGCTTAGACTACCAAGCTATCTCCCCGTCCCCCACAATCAGACCTTTTTATCTACAGTTTCCATATTTGCTGATTCAACCAACCAGGAATAAAAGCTGTTCAGAAAAAAAACAATCGCATCTGTGCTGAACATACACAAGATCCTTTTCTTTTTATTCTTCCTAAATAATATAGTAACATAACTATTTACATAGCATGCAGGGCTGGGGAGATAGCTCAGTAGAATAAGTGCTTGCCTGGCAAGCACAAGAGCCAGAGTTCAATCCCCGGTTCTGCAAAAAAAAAAAAAAAAAAAAAAAAAAAAAAAAAAAAAAAAAAAAAAAAAAAAAAAAAAAAAAAAAAAAAAAAAAAAAAAGCCTAATACATAGCATGCAGATTATATTGGCTATCATAAGTAATCTGAGATATAATCTTTATACAAGAGGAAGGGAATAGGTTCTACACAAATGCCTTGCCATTTTATACAAGTGACTTGAGCAACTATAGATGTTGGTACCCATGGTGCGTCCAGAAAGTCATTCTCCATGGATATGGACAGCAATTTTATACCTAGAATGGTCAAGTTCCTAGAAACAGGAAATGGAAAGTTGGTAGCCAGGGCCTTGGGAAACGGAAAAATGAAGAGGTAGTATTTAATGGGCGCAGAGTTTCCATTTTACGAGTTTCAGAGACAGATGGCGGAGATGGCTGTGTAACAGTGTGAATCTGTGTTTATTGAGTGCTTGAAAATGGTTGGAATGGTAGTTCATGTGCTGTATTTTTCCACCATGGAAAAAAATTTTTTTAATCTTATGGCCGGCTCAGCCTACCCTGGGGGTGGGGCTTGCACAGCATGTGGTGCCGGGGATCGAACCGCAGTCCCTGCGGTTGCCTAAGCTTTCCTAAGCAGACGCTTTAGACTGCTGAACCATCTTGCTGGCCCCACCATGGAAATTTTTGAAGGCACAAAAACAAAAGAAAAATGAGGAAATAAGGTGATAAATATATGAGACAGAAAGCAAAGATCACTCATTAGGTTTTGTGAATTCAAACACTGCATCAAAATTGTAGGTAATTTTAACATGAAAATTTGTCTTGAAAAATACTCTGCCCTGGGCCAGCGAGATGGTTCAGCGGTCTAAAGCGCCTGCTTAGGAAAGCTTAGGCAACCGCAGGGACTGCGGTTTGATCCCCGGCACCAGATGCTATGCCAGCCCCACCCCCAGGGCAGGCTGAGCCAGCCATAATAATAAAAAAAAAGAAAAATACTTTGCCTCCTCACCTCACCTGGCCTTAGTCCTCTTTTACAGGGGCCTCCAGGCTACCAAGTTGCAGAAAATACAGTTTTCATTGGTTATCTAATGTGTCCTGGGCGGAATATTGCACAACCCATAGCGCTTCATGTTTTCAAAATGTAGATAAGAGTAGAGGATTTATTTAATGACATGCCCAGATATATCAGCTATCTCGGCTACTCTTCTCTCATTGCTGAGACAAAATACCCAACGCCCAGAATAAAGGGTGGAAAGGTTTATTTATCTCAGAGTTAATAAAGGTTTCAGTCCATGCTCAGCTGGCGGCACGTGGCAGAGGACAGCAGTTCATGGCGGTGGAAGGCAGCAAAACGGCAGGAGCAAAAGGGAGGAGTGACAGCAACAGTGGCTGCAGAGGGGCTGGGGAGATGGCTCAGTCGAATAAGAGCTTGCCTGGCAAGCGCAGGGGCCTAAGTTCAATCCCTGGTTCTGCAAAAAAAATAAATAAATAAATAAATAAAAAATCTATGTCTATATGTATATCTATCTATATATGTATGTGTGTGTGTGTGTGTATATATATATATATATATATATATATATATTTTTTTTTTTTTTTTTTTTTTTAAACAACACTGGTGGCAGAGAGCAAGTCTGTCTCCCTTAAGTTGCATTCAGGCTACCGGCCTCAGGCTGGGTGTAGTTCTCACACCCATAATCCCAGTGGATCATGAGTTCATCACAAACTCTAGAAGTCTGCCTCATGACTGCACTAGGCTTTCAGTGGGGGACAACTGGACACAAAGCACAACATAAGCAAAATAGAAGAATGTGTTGGTACCAGCCTTAGTACAGTATATAACTCAACAGCTCTCAGTATAGTCACAGAGCTCTAGGACTGTCACCACTATCAATTTTAGATCTCCCCAAGAAATGTCTCCCCCTTTAGACGTCACCCAACTCCCCACTTCTCCCCTCCAGACCCTGGGGATCCCTAATCTACTGTCTTTATAGATTTATCTCTCCTAGACATTTCCTACAAATGGTACTGAGCTGCAAGTGCTTGGTTGAGCTCCTTTCATATCACCATATAATGTTTCACGGTCCATCCATGTTCATTTCTAGTAGGATTGATTGCAGTGCTAGAGCTTAAACCCAGGGTTTTGCGAAACCTTTTTTACTTTTATTTTTTAGTTTTTGAGCCCCTCCATAGTCAGGAGGTCTGGTGGCACATCCCTGTAATCCCAGTGCTTGGGAGCCTGGGGCAGGAGGACGCAGCAAGTTGGAGGTCAGTGTGAGCCACACGGCTCTGGGGATGGGACCGGTGCAGCATGTGGTGCTGGGGATCGAACCGCAGTCCCTGTGGTTGCCTGGGTTTGCCAAAGCAGGTGCTTTAGACCGCTAGGTTATCTCGCCAGCCCACTGAAACAGTGTTTTGAGACAAAGTTACTATGTTGCTGGGCTCCAACTTGTGACCTCCTGTCTCAGCCACCCAGAGTGCTGGGATTGCAGTAGGCCAGGCTTCCATTTCTTTGTAGCGGCTGGGTTACATTCCACTGTATGACCTGCCACACTGGGTTTACTCATGCATCCACTGAGGGACAGTCAGTGAGAACTGAAGCCATTGCATGATTCGGAGAGGCAAAGGCAGCCTCTTCCTGTTTTTTTCCAAGCCCTGCCCAACATTCCATTTGTCTTTTAGAAAGAAATTGTTCCTGCTTCCCTTTGACACTATGAACAAAATGACATGGAAAAAGCCTGCCTCTCCACTCAGGTAGGTCAAAGTGCATTCTGTACGCCAAGACATCCGGCTGGCATTTGGTCAAGAAGTATTTTATCAAGTATTTTTCCTTTTCAGACTTTTTCTTTTTAGATAGGGTCTCCCTGTGTAGTTTACTTTGAACTCCCTATGAAGCCCAGGCTGGCACCAAACTCACAGTGACCCTCCTGCCTCAGGCTCCTGAGTGCTGAGAGATTACATGCCCAGCCCTGTTGTCAGACTTTACACTCCTCTGGGTGAATAGTCAGGATCTCCCAGCTCCTCCAGGCCTCAGTACCTGGTCATTATTTGCTTTTGCCCTAATGCCATTCCCCTCCCTGTAAAAGTTCCACGCTATTTCTCAAAGAGGAGCATATTAAGCTTCCTTCAGTCTTAAGAGTCTTGCATTTCCAGTTCCAGGGCAACTTAGTCTTGCTCACCTGGTAGAGCCAGTGTTGCGAGGCCCGGCGCTGCCTGGCCTCCTGGCTTTTCCATCTGATTGCTGATGTGGTGGATGATTTGGAGAAGCTTCCTTGTAGTGCTTGCTGTGTGTCCCCGTAAGTTCAAGTGTGGGAACCTTTCTTTACGTGCCATGTGGCCGTGCCTGGAGGTGGGGCTCAGGGAGGTGGGTAGGCCATGAAGCCTGCGCTGGTGGAGGGGATTAATGTCATTCCAGTAGGACTCTGTCATCATGAGAGGGGCCTGTTGGGGTACTGGTCCTGGAACCCAGGGCCTTCACATGGAGCCGTATTCTCCTGCCTTTTTGATTCAGTATTTTGCGAAAGGGTGTTGATAAGTCACTCAGTTGCCTCAGCTGGTCTGGCTTGAACAGTCAGTCCTCCTGCCTCAGCTTCCCAGACTTCTGGGATGACAAGTGCGACTGCCGCTCTGAACTGAGAGTGAGGGTGCTTGTGAAGCAAAGCCAACCCCGCGCTTGTCTCCTTCACCGGCACTCCGGAGCCCTTCCTCCTCCCTGCCCTATGATCCAGTGTGATAACTCTTGCTCGAAGCCTCCACCGCTCTCTGGATATCCTGGGCTCTCCAACCATCAGCCAAATAAACTTTTTTTTCTTTATAAATTACCCTGTCCTCGGGTATTCTGTTATAATAGCAGAAAAGGACAACATGATATATATTATTTGTATTTTTGCACTGTGGGGGATTGAACTCTGGCACCCGGCACCCTGGGCATGTGCTCTACACAGAGCTACACATCCAGCCCTGACCGTACAGTAGTGCACACCTCTGAAGCGAGGATGATTCTCATTTACACTGTACACATGAGGAAACTGAGGCCCACAGAGGCTAAGTGACTCCACAGAATGTCACAGCCTCAAGGTCACGCTTATAAAAGGACTATCTCGTATGCCTAACGTTTGCTTAAAGTAATGGGAGGGTTTCTGTTTTTTTGTTTTTGCGGGTGGGAGGCTGTTCTGTTGAGAAAGGGTCTTGGTGTATTGTCCGGGCTGAACTCAAGCTCATAGGACCCTGTGATTCTCCTGCTTTGGCCTCCTAAATGAGACTATAGGCACACAATGATGATTCTTAAATTTCACTTGAGAGGTGAAGGCTAAGAATCTGAAAGTGAGCCCAGGTGTGGTGGTGCACGCCTGTAATCCCAGCACTTGGGAGGCTGAGGCAGGAGGATTGGTGCGAGTTCGAGTTTGTAGGCTGGGCTACAAAAGTGAGCTCAAGGCCAGCCTGAACAACATAGCAAGGCGAGATAGCTCAGCGATCTAAAGCACCTGTTTAGGCAAGCTTAGGCAACCTCAGGAACCGCAGTTCGATCCCGGCGCCACATGCTGCACCAGCCCCCTTCCACCCCAGGGCAGGCTGAGCCAGCCATTAAATAAGTAAATAAGTAAATAAATAAATAAATAAATGCAGTCTTTAAAAAAAAAAAGAATCTAAAAGTTATGTAACCTCCTGGGAAAATGTGCATATTTCACAACACTGTAAATTATATGTTAAAACCAGATATGAAGGGCTGGGGAGATAGCTCAGGGGCACAAGTGTCTGCCTGGGAAGTGCAAGGTCCTGAGTCCGATCCCCAGTTCCACAAAGGAAAAAAAAAGAACAGATATGGTGGTGCACACCTGTACTCCCAGCCTTTCGGAGGCCGAGACAGGAGGATCACTTCAAGTTTGAGTCCAGCCTGGGCTACAAAGTGAATTTAAAGCCAGCCTGAACTTCATAGTAAAATCTCCTCTCAAAAACATCCCCTGTCCCTCCCCCCAAAAAACATATTTTAAGAAGTTAACAATTTCTTGCAGGTCCAACATGGAATTATAACCAGGCATAGTGGTGCGCACCTGTAATTCCAGCACTTGGGAGACTGAGGCAGGAGGGTGGCTGAAAGTTCGAAGGCAGTTTGGGCTCCAAAGTGAGTTCATGGCCAGCTTAGACTACCTAGTAAGACCCTGTCTCAAAAACAAACAAAAACAGGTAAACTGGATTCACAAACAAGACTTGTTTGGGCTTAGAAAGTGAAGAATCTCACTTACAAATTTGAATCACCAGGTGGCGCTCTTAGCCCTGAACGGAATCTAGGTCTCGCCGCCAAGGTCACCTAGGCGGTAACAGGGCCTCCTTCGGGGAACCCAGAGCGTTGTAGAGATTCTTGGTTCAACCAATCGCCGCGGCCTTTCTGAGCAGAGGCTGAAGCCCAGAGTTGCGAGGCAGTCGGCTCAAGGTCACCGCTCCTGGGCAAAGCCGGGACTCCCCAACTTGTCCAAGTTCCCATAGTTCTACAATGTATCACATAGTTTCCCGGGTTGTAAAGCACAGCCCAGGGGACACAATGCGGTATTTTCTCACGATGACTCAGGGAACGACCTGAGCACAAGAGCATCCGGGCCGCCCTCTCTGTGGGACGCAGAGCGATTCAGAGGCCGGGCCTCCTTCGTCTTTGCACGCACAGAGGGCTTCTCCCTGAAATACCCAGTCCAGTAGCCCCACTGCCTCCTCTGCTGCACACAGGCTTGGATCTGTCCAGTCCGTGACCCGGTGTCCTCCCCAAAGTCGCTCAGCTCTCTGAGCTTCAGTTTCTGGGGCCTTGCTACAAGTTCCTACGTAATGACTCCTCGGGTCCTGCCATTTGCTGAACCCGGACAGGTGAGGCTTGCTGATTAGGGGTGAATTAAAGAGTACATAGGAGCAGGGCGTGATGGCGCACGCCTGTAATCCCAGCACTTGGGAGGCTGAGGCAGGAGGATTGCTGCAAGTTTGAGACCAGCGTGGGCTACAAAAGTGAGCTCAAGGCCAGCCTGAACTGCATAGCGAGACTGCCTCAAAAATACAAAAAAAAAAAAAAAAAGCAGGCATCAACAAGAAGGTCCTGCTCCGACTTGGACAAGGCGATTTTAGTACAGTGAGAAACACTCTTTTCCTTTCCTTCAGCTGTAAACATCACACCTAACGGTATCCATGCTTCCATAAGCCTAAAACAGGGAAGCTGTGTGAGCCCCGCCCTTCTGGCCCCTCACTCAAAAAGCACAGACCCCTCCACCCCCAGCCCCCGCGATTCTTCAGCTTTAGGCGTAGGAGGTCGCCCAGATTATGACATCCAAAGAGAAGCCCAGTGGGAGCCACCTAAGGCCAGGGGATGTCTGACCACATAAATACCGGAAGCCCCAGTTCCAGGGCCTTTTCTGCCCCCACCCCTTCTGCCCATGCCTGCTGCAGCCAGAGACCTTCAGTGAATGTAAGAACGTACTCCGAGGTGTACACTTGGCAATGCTTGCCTGGCCCTACACAAGAACCTGGACCATTTTGGCACACTAAGCTGAGCGATTCCTCAGGGTTCCTCTCTCTCAGCTGCTTCTGAGAAGTAAGAGTGCCCACCGCGCGTGACCATGGACGGAAGGTGTTTGCTGGAAGTAGCCAGGCATGATGGTGCACGCCTGGAATCCCAGCACTCTGAAGGCTGAGGTAGGAGAACTGCTGCTGAGAGTTCGAGGGCAGCCTAGGGTACAGAGTGAGTTCAAGGCCAGCCTAGACTGCACAGTGAGATCCTGTTTTCTGTTGTAGCAGAATTCTTGATAAGGTCCATGTTATGGTTTGTGTCAAGGTGTCCCCCCAATGCCTCATGCAGTCATGGGGCAGCTTCTGGAAGTTGTAGGTGATTATTGTGGGTGTGGGTGCTGCACTTCCCCTGGGTAGGTGATTTGCACTTCAAGGTAAGGAAGGGAAGTTAGCTGCTTGAGCTGCTGCTACCTCTCCCTTTTCTTTCTGGCTCTTAGCTGCCATCACGAAAGGTTGCCCTCTGCCATGTGCTTCTCTGCCTTGGAGCCAGCTGAGTAGGGACAGAAACCTCCAGTAACTGTAAGCTAAATGAACCATTCCTTCCCTCATTTTGAGTGTCAGGTGTTTGTCCCAGCAATGAGAGAAGAGTAACTAAGACAGTGCACTTTAAAAAGAAAAAAGAGAGGGGGAGAGAGCTCAGTGTTAGAGGCCAAAGGTGCACAAGAGCCCTGTCTGATCAGCTGCTGGTGAGGGTCTCATGGTGGGTGGTTACAGCGTCCATGGTGAGAGTTCAAGCAGCAGAGATCACGTGGTGAGCCAAGATGCCAGAGGGACTCCAGAGCCAGGCCTGCTCTGTTTGTAACAGCTTACTTTTACGTTTGCTGCAGTACCAGGGATTGAATCCAGGGCCTTACGCACACTAGACAAGCACTGTACCATGGAGCTGCATGCCCTGCCCTCAGCTTGCTCTTTGGAGAACCAACCATGGCTCCTCAGAGAACTACCTTAATCCCTGCTGAGGGCAGCCCCGGGACATAGCCACCTTCCACCAGGCCCCGCCTCCGAAAGGCCATGGAGAACCGCATCCAAAGTGGAGCATCTGCAAGACACCAAGTTTCAAAGAACGTGAAGTTTCAGGTCTTGGATCATGAGTTCATTACTAAGGGTCACTCAGAAGAGGCAGTCATGAGACACACACCCTCACAGACTCCCTCCATCCTGGTGTGAGTCCTGCCGAGCTCTGTGCTCTCTCTGCCCTACTATCCACCCCCATCCACGCTCTCTCTCTTTCCCCTACCAGGGATGCCTTGATCTTCCCACAACAGGCTCATTCCCAGCGAGTCTACAGCCCAAATTGTCACTGCTTCCCTGATGCACAAAGTGGCAGTAGGTGCCCTGCTGTTCTATTCCTATAGCACCATAGCCATTGTGACTTGCAACCATCTCTTCACACCTCTGTCTTTCCACTGCAGCCCGGATCTTCTTGAAGGCTTAGAACCTCTCATTCCTCGTTGGGTCCCAAGGTCCAGCACAGGGGCTGGGGATTTGGCTTCATGCTAGAATGCTTGCCCTGAAAACTGTAAGTTCTAGGTTTGGTCCTTGGCATCAAAAACAAAAAAATAAATCTCCCCTAATAAAACAATTCAACCAAGGTCCAGCACAGGACTTTACGAATAGGACCTGTGGGTTCAATAAATGGTAAGCGAATCGAGAGAGCTTTGAGACTCCAATGGATTTTGTTAAAAGAAAAGTTTTTGTGTCATCAAAAGCAAACTATCCTGAAGGCTAAGGACTTCCACTTGGAAGACCATCCTCGGAACTCGGAACTTTACTACTCATAGGCCTTTAAAATGGCAAAGCTCTGAAGAAGAGTCAGGACCACAGGCCTTAGTCACATAAGCCGAAGCTGGAGGCAAAGAGCTCATAAGAGGCCGGGCGTGGTGGCGCACGCCTATAGTCCTAGCACTTGGGAAGCTGAGGCAGGAAGATTGGTGTGAGTTTGAGACCAGTTTAGGCTACAAAAGTGAGCTCAAGGCCAGCCTGAACTGCATAGCAAGACCCTGTCTCAAAAAAAAAAAAAAAAAAAAAAACCTCATAAGAACCAGGTCGACAGTTACGGCCAGGGATGTAACAGATGACATAGTAAGGAAGGTGATGGATGACCACTATGACAGCTTCTGCTCCTACCTGTGGAAAACATTTTATCCCTCTTACTTCATTCTTTAAATACACTACTGAGGCGGGACAGCAGCCAGGAGCACTGTGTGCTTCCAGCATGCCTACACTCCTCAGTGGCCCGTTTCTAGTTTAAGCTTGTGTGAGTCCAACAGGTAGCCCTTCGGCTGAATCAGAGCAGGCTGAGTCCTGGTCATTTTTTGGTATAAAAGCTTCCTAGACAAAGAGTTCCCATGGCAACTCTTTCTGGACCCCTTCCCAACTGTGGGAAACTAGTTCTCTCTTCTTAATACACATTCCTCCTGTCTACCTCCTTTGTCCTAGACTTCATTCTTGGGTCTCATGCGACACACAGCCAGACTACGATGCTACCCCTGTACTTGTTAAGGACCAGGGTTAAGATAGCTGTGGATCTTACTCTGGTGGAGGAGAAAAGGGGATGCCAGTTATGGGCTCAGCAGGAAAAAGTCTGGAGAAATTGCTTATCCTGGCAAGAAAAGAAAAATCTAATTTTTAAAGTTTTATTTTGCAGTGTGATGCGTCACCACCGACTCTGCTGGCTACAGGTGATTGTGGGACATGTTTCAGAACCCTAAGAAACCCCATATCCAGTAGAAGCCACTTACACGCTGCCCCTCACAGAGCCCCCACGGCCACCAGCTTCCTTCTATCTCTGCAGCCTTGTTTATCCTGGACCTTTTGTATGAATAAAATCACACAACATACCTATTGTCCCTTGTATCTAGCCTTGTGGTAGTTGATACATTGTGTTAACTTGAGGGAGTTTGGCTGGATGGGCTCAGCTGGTTCCAGAAGGCTGTGGGGGCACCATCCTGCAGGATGGGGAGGGCCTGCCCTGGGATGTGATTGGTTCCACCCTAGGGCCAGACGGGACACCCCAGAGTGACTCGGCACAAAAAGTGTGTAAAAAGAGTTGAGAACACTTTGTGTGAGCAACCCAGCTCTGCCCACACCACTTTGCGCTGGCACAGAATTTGGAAGAGAGAGGCTTGATGGATGTCACAGCTGTTGCTCCTCCTCTGCTCTTCCTGGTTTTCTGCTGCCTTGGAGCCAGCAGAGTATGAACTGAAACCTCCACAAGCTGTGAGCTATTTAAATAAACCTTTCCTTCCTTCATTTTGAATGTCCGGGTATTTGTCCTAGCAACAAATAAAAACTAAGACAAGCCTCTTGGGCTCAATGTAGCAAATTCTATGCAACATACAACCCCAGATTTACCATTGCAACTATAGTTCCATGAAATCTATTCATTTCATTATACAATAGTTATCTAGAAATGTTTCATCTTGCGGAATTGAAACTCTTATTAAACAAGAGCTCCATAGCTCCCCCTACCTTGGTAATTGCCCCTCCAGCTTTCTGTTGCTACAAATTTGATTACTTTCATGTTGCCTAGAGGTGGAATAATACCAATGTGTCTTCGTGAATGGCTTATTTCCTTTATCACAGTATCCTCAAGGTCCACCATGCCGTGGCTTATGGCAGGATCTCCTGCCTTCGGAAGGCCGAGGTTCTATCATCTGCATACGCCATGCCTTGTGTATTGATCCTCCCAAGGATACTTCCTCCTTTGGGTGGTTGTGAACAGAGCTCCTGTCCGTGTGTACATGTAGCTTGTTGAGTCCCCGCCTTTCCCTTGGGTAAAAACATACCCAGAATAGGATTACTGGATTGTAGGGTAGTTCTATTTTAATTTTGTAAGGAATTCGCCTGCTGTTTCCTAAAGCAGTTGAACTATTTACATTCCCACTGTAGTGCACAAGGGTTCTGACTTCTTTATATCTTTGCCAATGTATTTATTTTCTGCTGTTGATATTTATTTGCTGGATAGCTACCCCAGTGGGTGTGAAGTGGTATCTTACTGTGGTTTTGCTTTTGGTTTTGTGAGACAGAATTTCTCTGTGTAACCTCCCTGGGCCTCCAATTTGCAGTCCTCCTGCTTCAGCCTCCCAAGTGGTGAGATTACAGCTGTGCACCACTCTGCCTGGTGGTGGTGCTTTGCATTTGCATTTCTCTGGTCATTTATAATATTGAGCATCTTTTTGTGTGTTCAGATTTATTGATTTATTTATTTGCTTGTTTGTTGTCTTTTCGAGACAGGGTCTCTCTATGCAGTTCAGGGTGGCTTTGAGTTTGCTTTGTAGCCCAGGCTGGTCTCAAACTGCCAGTAATTCTCCTGCCTCAGTCTCCTGAGTGCTGGGATCCCAGGTGTGTGCCTCTATGCCCAGCTTATTTCATTCTTTGAATGTATGAAAATAGCTGATTTTAAAATCTAGTAAGTGGAGATTTGAGAAACGGGACTATGCTTTCTCCATTTCTGAGGATCTCAGAAGTTTCTGCAGACTTCATTGCTATGTGTTATTCCTTTACAAAAGGAAAGATTCTCATAGTATGAGAGCTGGAGATGTCAGGGTGACCTTGACCCAAGACATGCAATTTTCTAAGTGACTCCTGCTGTGGAGGTGATTCTGATCTAGATAGCATGATCCATGCTTAAATAAAAGGATAATTTTTTTAAAAAAATTTGTGTTGCAATTGCAACCTCTCCATTTTAACTGGCACCTCAGGGATTAAAATCCTATTTTTTAGTAGAGTCCCCACCTCATTCATGAAAATGAATGGAATTATATTATGGGA
>PVKN010004073.1:0-34685 GCA_004027915.1 Capromys pilorides
AGAAGTCAGAGCCAAGTGTGATGGCTCACACCTGTCATCCCAGCACTCTGGGAGGCTGAGGCATGAAGATCACAAGTTCACAAGTTCCACCCCAGCCTTTGCAACTTAGCCATTTTGTGAGGCTCTAGAGGAAAGTATAATGACACAGAGGGATAGGGATAGAGTTAGGTACGAGGAGCCCCAGTACAAAAAGAAAAAAAAGACCAAAAGCTCTGTAGAGAGAAAGTTTACAGAAAGAGAAATGCAAATGAGATGGAGCCTGATCGTACAAGCCACTCGGACTGGCGCACAGGAGCCACTCTGGGCAAGTGACACTGTTCCTTAGGACCCAAGTGTTCCTGCTGGGACAGGCAGGGTTGGAATGAAACGCGGGGCTTTCATGTTGAACTACATTCTCAGCCTTTACAGCTTTATATTTTCAGACAGAGTCCTGCAAATTCACCAGCTGTCCACCACAAGCTGGAACTTATGACCCCGCTGCTTCAGCCTTCCAGCAGGATCACAGCATGTGCCATTATGCCCCGCTAAAAGCAGTGGAATTGGGCTGCGGAGACAGCTTGTTGGTCTAAGTGCCTGCCTGGCAAGTGCAAGGACCTGGGTTCGATCCCTAGTACCACATGCCATGCTGGCTACCAAACTGGGCATAGTGGCACATGCCTGTAATCCCAGTGCTGGGGAGGCTGAGACAGGAGAATCATTAAAAGTTTGAGTTGTGTAGCAAGACTTTGAACCAAATAAACAAAAGATCAAAATATTTTTTTTTTAAAAATGCAGTGAATTTAGGGGCCGGGGAGATAGCTCCATGGCACAAGTGCCTGCTTGGCAAGTACAAGGTCATGAGTTCAAAACCTGGTCCCGCAAAAGAAACCAACCAAATAAACAAACAGTGAATTTAATGCATTTTGTGGTCTGAGTCTCTCACTCTACGTGTGAAGGAATGAATGAGATTAATAGTGGAATCTCAGAGTGTGGAAACTTCTCAATCTCAATAACCATGAGGTGGCACATTCCCAGAAGACCCTCTACCTGGATTGCTGTCCTCTCCTGGTCCTCACCTGCCTGCCCCACACTGTTCCCCTCTTCGGTCATCATTCGTCCCTTCAGAGGCCATGGGTGGATGTGATGACCCCTGGTGAGTGTGAACAGGTGGAGCAGGGTGTCCTGGGTGTGTGCACCTCTGGCCTGTCTCCCCGCAGAGCCTACCACGCCCCTCACCTCCCGCAGCGGCCCGTTTAGCTCTCCCAGGATGCTGTCCTCATCGAACATCTTGCCCTGGTAGCGGTGCTCATAGTAGTCATGGATCTTCTGGCGGAAGTCGGCGGGCAGCTTGTGGAAGGACATGTACTGCTCCACTTGCTTGTACTGTGAAGAAGGAGGGTGGGGATGGTCAAGGCCACCCTCCGGGAGCCTGCCAGACCCACCAGCAACATCAAGACCAAGTAGGTGGGCTGCAGAAATAGCTCAGCAGTCTCAAGTGCTGGCCTAGGCAAGTGCAAGGACCCCGGTTCAATCCCCGGTACCACATGCCATGCTGGCACCTGCGCTGAGCTGGCCACCAAGATTGGCTGTGGTGTCGCACACCTGTAGTCCCAGTGCTGGGGAGGCTGAAACACGAGGATCACTACGAGTCTGAGCTGCATAGTGAGACCCTGTACCAAATACATAAAAAGAAAAAGAGACCAAGTAGATACCCTTGTGTTTCAGCTGGCACTGAGCTTAAATAGTAACTGCTCAGCTTCATGATATCTTATTATTCTAAATGATCAGTATCAATTTTTTTTTTCTCTTTTTGAGACAAGATCTCACTATGCAATGCAGGCTGGCCTTGAGTTCACTTTGTAGCCCAGGCTGGTCCCAAACTCACAATGATCTTCCTGCCTCAGCCTCTGGAGTCTAGGAATTACAGGCACATGCAAACCACTAGGCCTGGCCTTCAAATAAGTAATTATTTTACTGGGCCTGGTGGCACATGCCTGTAATGACAGCACACAGGGGGCTGAGGCTGGATTGCTGTGAGTTCAAGGATAGCTTGGGCTACTTGGAGAGAGACCCTGTTTTATTTACTTTTTTATTTTTTTGTGGAACCGGGGATTGAACTCAGGACCTTGCACTTGCCATGCAGGCACTTGTGCACCTGAGCTATCTCCCTGGCCCCCAGAGAGAGACCCTGTTTTAAAACCAAACAAACAAAGCACAGGCTGGCTTTGAACTCATAGCAGTCCTACCTCACCCTCCCAGGTGCTAAGGTGATAGGTGTGTGCCATAAGACCTGACTAAAACATTCTTTTTTTGGGGGGTGGGAGATCCTGGAGAGTGAACATAGGGTCCTTGCAATGAGCTACATCCCCTACTCTTTTTCTTTTCTTTCTTTCTTTGAGACAGAGTCTTTCTAAACCTGTAAGTTCCCCAGGTATGGCTAAGATTTAGTCTTCCTGCCTCAGCCTCCTGAGTGCTGTGATGACAGGTATGCACACATACTCCAGGCCCCAAATAATTCTGAAACAGTATTAAATGCCAGATGAAAGTCAGGCAAAGCTATCAGTGAACATAAATGCATAGTATGGCCATAGCCCATGCCATTTGGGGGATAGATCTGCACTAAGGAAATGCATTTATGGCTTAAATGAAATTTAAATTTCATCTATCATTCCAACACTCTGGAAGGCTGATGCAGGAGGATCCAAAGTTCAAATCCAGACTGGGTAACTTAATGACTTAGTGAGACTGTCTCAAAATGAAAAATACAAAGGGCTGGGGCTCATTGTGAAGGCCCTGGGTTCCAGCCCTCCAACTGTAAGATCAACAACAAACATCACATTGAACCAAGCGTGCTGAATCCTGTATGGCTCCCTGTAGCTCCCTCCCTAAACCTTCCAAACAGGGCGGGGTTGGGTGCCAGGCCCTGCTATCCCCAGGACAGCATTCCGATGCCCCAGCCCCACTTCCGGCCAGCCCCACCCAGCTGCAGCTGCCCTGAGCTCAGCAGAACCCGTGACGGCGGGTGGGTGGCGGCACCAGCTCATGTTTGGGTGCGAGGCCTGCAGCTTCCGGACAGCGGGACACCTGGCACAGGGCCCAGCTCACCCGGCCTCCCCGGCTGGCACTGCTGGGGACATTGTGGCTGTCAGCCAGGGCTGGCACATGGGGTGGGCAGAGGGTGGTAATGGGAGTAGCCAGGTGGATCCTCAGCCTTGAAGAGGAACTGAGTCACATAGGGAAGAATGGCTGTACACTGCCCCCAGGACCAGCCTTGCAGGTGTTCTCCTGGGGCAGAGGCCAGACAAGAGCCCTGACAGCTTTGCTGTCCCTGACACCCAGCCTCAGCACCCCTACCCAGCCTGACCTGGGGTAGGGACCTGTGCCTCTGAGCCTCTCAGCTCTGACACCCTCTAACCACAGCCCAGGAGCTCCGTGCCTCACCCACCACCCGCCCCCCCAGGCCCACCCAGTGCCCTCTTCATCTATGCTGGCACCTGACCAACATGGGCAGCCCAGGGCTGCCTCCCCCCTCAGACTCTTTGGGACAGAGCTGCACCCACCTTCTCCTGGTACTGGCGCCTGGAGGAGTCCAGCGACTGGATGAGGGCAGTGGCATGTCCGATGAACATGGCGTAGCAGGTGGCGCCCACGATCATGCTGAGCATGGTGAGCCAGATGTCCGTCATGCTCTCAGGCGCCTGCCGCCCGTACCCGATGCACAGCATGTGGCTCATGGCCTTGAAGAGCGCAAAGGAGTAGAGCTCGCTCCACGAGTGGTTCTGCAAGCAGGGGGGGCGGTTGGGGTACGCTGCCCCTGGGAGCCCCCTCCATCCCCCACCTTGGGCAGGTGGGGAGCACCCCATGGCCAGAGGTGACCTGGAGAAGCACCAAGCTGAAGACGCGTGCCCACTGTCACTGTGCCACGGTGCTGGAGGAGGGCCTGAGGCTGCGTCCTACTTCACTCTGGGGGAAACTGAATCTGAACAGAGCAGCTGCAAGGTCCAGGGGTGCTAGGGCCAGGCAAGTTGGGGGTGCTGGAGTCGGACCTGAGGGGTGGGGAGGGCAGAGGTCCTGCGCCTGCCTGTCCTCGGCTGACCCGGCTGGGATGGGGGCAGGGGACATCCAGGAAACCAAACTGCTTGTGCAGGCGGCGGCCAGACAATGGGCTCCTCAGCTCGGGCAGCTGTGCCAGGCGCCAGGGAGGGGCTGCTGACACCATCCATGCTGGCCTGCTCTGTGTCCCAGCCACACACCAGGCCCCACATGTGGCTCTGGCTCCAAGGGGGAAAGGCTCACTGGAGTGTCACCCAGCCTCAGCACCTGCTGGCCCTCTTGTTTGTTTGGGGTTTTTTGTTTTTAATTAATTTATTTATTTTTTATTATTATTATTTTTTGGCCCTCTTGTTTTTGACAGGGCCTCACTATGCATTTCAGGCTGGCTTTGAACTCTCAAGTGATCCTCCTGCCTCAGCCTCTAGAGTGCTGGGGTGACAGGCATGACACCACACCCTGCTGCAGGTGCTCTCTCTCTTGATACCAGGAATCAAACTCGGGACTTCGCGCCTGCACCACTGAGCTATAGCACCCCAGGTGCCATTTTTTTTGGGGGGGGTAAATCTTTTTATTTGCTTATTTGGCACAGGGTCTTGCAGCTCAGACTCAGTGATCCTCCTGTCTCAGCCTCACCAGTGCTTGGATTACAGATGCGCACCACCACACCCAGTTTTGGTGGCTGGCACAGTGCACACAGGGTTCTAGGGCTGGCATGGCATATAGTACCAGGGCTCAAACCCAGGTCCCTGCGCTTACCAGGCAGGTGCTTAGACTGCCAAGCTATCTCATCCCGCCAGGTGCTCTTTTTAACAGTCATGATCACTTCAGCCAACAAAAAATGTTGTGTTCTTATGGCCCATCATCCCACTTTCTCAACGGAGAACTGAGATGGGCATTTTTTTAAAAAAATAAGTATGTATAAGCCAGGTGTGTTGGTGCATGCCTGTCATCCTAGCACTCTGGGAGGCTGAGCAAAGGAGGATCACTGTGAGTTTAAGGTCAGCCTGAACTGTACCGCAAACAGAAAAGGGGCAGGGGAGCTGGGAATGCAGCTCAGTGTTAAGAACCGAGTTCCTTCTTTTGTAGAGACAAAAAGGAGAGACTAACTAGGGAAACAACCCTTAGCAGATCTTGGGGTGACAAAGGTTCCCACAGTGGCCCTGGGGTGACTGGAGCTGAGCTTCCTGTGGATTCTGGGCGCTGTGGGGACTCAGTCATCAGCAGCCCGAGAGGCTGAGGAGTGGCTGGGGCTGCACAGGCGCAGGAGGGCTGGGCGCCGCGCAGGGGCTCACCACCATGTTGTTGATGGAGACCCAGCAGTTGCTGGGGAAGTCCTGCAGCATGGGCACCAGGAACTGCAGGCAGCCGTCCCAGTGGCAGAGCAGCAGCATCATGCTGATGAGGTTGCAGATGCGCATGACTGCGCTTGCCAGGTCATAGGTCATGTGGAAGATCTGGGGGACGGTGCAGACTTGTGAGGGCAGCAGACCCCTGGGCGCCACTGCCCCCCACAGCTCCGTACCTTTCCCAAGACTGTAAGCATCCACAGCCAGCTGGGTCTCCCACCGCACCAATTACTGTCCTGAGGGCCCCAGATTTCACCACAGGACCCCAGTCCTATTCCACTGTCTCCTCCTTCAGTTTCCCCAGTAGTCATAGTCCCAGGAATTGAGACAGAAAATACGGACTTGGGAGGCTGTGGCTGGCGGTGTGTCTCTGAACCTGCTTCCCCCTGGCATCGGGATGTGGATCCTTCTTACTGGGCTGAAGGGAAGCCCAAGGTGGCTTCTGCCCAAACCTGAGTTCTGCCCTACCGTGGCTCCACCCTCTTCTTGGGTTCCATCCAGGCCCCTCCTCTGGCCTCCCGAACTCACAATCCTCCCCATCAGTCTCTGGATAACTCACCCTCAGTTCCCCCTAACCCACAGCCACACGACTCTGGCCCATCTTCTCCCTATGGCCCAGTGTATGGAATTTAGCTCTGCTGAGTGCGGCCCACCGTATCCTTGCCTAGTCCCAGTGTCCCACAACCCAGCAGCCCTCAATGGCCCCACTCCACCCTCACCCCTGCCCCTCCGCCCACACCACAGCCTGCCTACGTGACCTCCACCCCCTGTGCTTCCCAACCCTGCCTGAGGCTAGGCCCTTGTGGCACCTAAATCCCTTCATGAGGGCTGCGGATATAGCTTACAACTGTAAGCGCCTATCTGGTAAGTGCAAGATCCCCAGTACCACAATTAAAAAAAAAAAGAAAAGTCTTCTCCCTTCATGGTTCTGCTTTACATCTGAGGCCCCACCTCCATGCCATGCCCAGCCAATGATTGCTCCACACCTTGCTCCATCACAGCGTGACTCCGCCCACATGCCAAGGCCCCGCCCTCACCTCCTCCCACTGGTGAATGTAGCGGATGAGCCGTGACAGGCGCAGTAGCCTCAGCAGGCTGAGGATCTTGGTGAAGCGCACGATGCGCAGCGCACGCGCCGTCTTGTAGACCTCAGAGTCGATGCCTTTTTCCACAATGAGGAAGATGTAGTCCACCGGGATAGAGGACACGAAGTCCACCACAAACCAGGTGCGTAGATATTTCTTCTTGATCTTCTCAGGGTCCAAGATGATCTCTGTGTTGTCCTCTATCACGATGCCCGTGCGGAAGTTGAGCACCAGGTCCATAAGGAAAAAGGTGTCTGAGACTACGTTGAACACGATCCAGGGCGCCGTGGTCTCGTCCTTGAAGAAGGTGATGCCCACGGGGATGATGATGAGGTTTCCCACCATGAACAGCAGCATGGTGAAGTCCCAATAGAACCTGCGAGGGGTAGGGCTGCTCACACTTCCTCCCCGCAGGAAACCCCTAAACAGCCCACATCCCTCCCAGTGTGCTTGGCTTAATTAAGGTTGGAGTCAAAAACATAGTTGGGGTTAGCTGGACATGGTGGGTACACCTGCCATGCCAGTGCTCTGGGAGGCTGAAACAGGAGGTTCCCTAGTGCAAGCACAGCGCTGGCAACTTAATGAGACCCTCATTCAAAGTAAAAATAAAAAAATAAATAAACAAACGGGCTGCAGATGTAGCTCAGTGCAGTAGCAGGCAGAAGCCCAACAGGGACAGCGCCAGGGTACACAGGCCGTGAGGGCTGGTGGAGAGTGATCCACCATTTGGCAGACGCTTGACCATTTAATAAGACACATACACATGCAGAAGTGATGACCAGCTACTTGCACTCCCAAGACACCCAACAGGATGGATGTCCCCAGGGTCAGCTCCCAATTCTCTCAGGTGGTGGCAGGGGCAGACCTGGCCACCCACCTCCTAATGGGCAGGAGCCCAGGCCTAGCTACTGAGAAAATGCAAATTCAAACTTCCCCAAGGGAGAACTCTTTGGTAGCTGCTTGAAAAATTAAAACACACGATTAGGACCTGACTCAGAATTTCCACTGAGGATTCACCCAGCGGCAAAGATGCCCACAGAATCCTGTGCACAGCAGCACAATTCACAGTACCCAAAAGCGGAATGGGTCTGAATGTCCAGCAAGAGATGGAGGGCTGGAGGCACACAGTGAGATCTGATCCCATGTTGGAATATTATTCAGCCAGGAAAAGGAGCCAGCCTGTGGCACTTCCAGTGTGGCTGGACCTTGGGGACACTGTGCTCAGTGAAAGATGCCAGAAATAGAAGATATCTATAGAAGTCCCACAGTATGGGACTCTGTGGACAGGAAATGCCCAGGACAGGCAAATCCAGAGACAGGAAGTGGACTCCTTTGCTTTGGGGTTACAGATTGCTCTAGAGCCTGGTGGCAATGACTGAATCACAGGACAGATTTTTTTTTTTTTAATGTATTTGGTTGTTGCAGGGTCTCACTATGTGGCTCCAACTCCTGGTGATCTTCCTGCTTTTAGCCTTCCCAATGCTGGGATTACAAGCATTTGTCACTATGCCCGGACTCTGGCTGGCTCACCCCATCCTGAGGGAGGGACTGGAGCGGCATGTGGCGTCAGGGATCCAACCTCAGTCCCTGTGCTTATCGAAGCAGGTGCTTTATATTTATTTATTAATTATTATTATTATTATTATTATTATATTTATTTATTTATTTTGTGGTACTGGGGATTGAACTCAGGACCCTGCGCTTGCCAGGCCAGTGCTTATTCTACTGAGCAGTCTCCCTGGCCCTAAGCAGGCGCTTTAGTCCGCTAGGCTATCTCACCAATCCAGGCTGTGTTCTTAATACCACTGGACTATATACTTGGAAATGGCTAAATGGCTAAATGGCTAATTTTATTTACATATATTTACAACAAAACAAAACAACAACAACAGAACACCCTATGAGCCTAGGGAGGTTTATCCTGCATGAGTGGTGCCCAAGACTGAAGTTTTGAACCTGTCCATCCTGGGCAGACCCTGACCAAGGAAGGGCCCCAACATGAAGCAGGGAGACTGGATTCTAGGAGGCTGAGGCAGGGCGGTGTCAAGTTGTAGTCCAGCTTGGGCAACTTAGCAAAACTGTCTCAAGAGAAAAAAGAAATGCAAGCAGGCACAGGGACTGAAGTTCAATCCCCAGGCCTGCTGCCAGCCCTGCCCCCGGGGCATGCTGGGACAGCAATTGAGACTGGGCGTGGTGGCAGGTACCTGTAATCCCAGCTCTTGGGAGGGTGTAAACAGGCGGATCACTACAAGTCCATCTAGTAGTGAAACCCTGAACACCCTGTGGATCCTTCCCTAAATTATAAGAAAGAAAGAAAGAAAAAGAGAAAGAGATGAAAGAAGAATGGAGCTTAGTAGGAAAGCCCCAAGTTCCATCCACGGTACTGAAAGAAAAATTTCAGAGAGTTGGATTTTGCTCTTAAAGTTTGGAGGTGGGGGGGGCTGTATGCCAGTTCTTTGCCGCTCTCTTTGAGGTGTTGTCCCCACTCAGGCAGGTGGTAGGGGCTGGCTCAGTCATCTCTGTGGGGATGACCCTGAGAGATGGAGGCTTCCTGTCCAGCTCAGATAACCCGGAGGCGCGGGCAGCGCCGGTTGGCTGTGTTTTGGGAGCGTGAGTGCCGGTAAATTGGGTCCTGGCTCTGGCTGCTCCTGGAGGACACGACTGTTAACACCCCGCCTGCGGGCGGCCAGGCGGCCACTTCGGGGAATTGAGCTCAAGGAAATCATCCAAAAGGGAGAGGAAAAAAAAATTAAAAAGTGATTTGTACCAAGATGTTCATAGCAGCTAGGTCTTGGAGAGCCAAGAGCTGGCTGCAACCCAGAGGCTCCCCGCGCATGGCACGGCTAGAGCCAGAGCCAGGCTGGTGCTCGCGCTCCGCACTGGGGACCTGGGGTCACACCTTGCCCCTGCCCTCAGCACCACAGTCTCCTTGACCGTCCTTGGCCCTCACGTAGTGAGTGTCTTGTCAAAGGGCTCAGGCTGTGACAGAGAAGTGGCTGGCCCGTGGGACTGCCCTTGTTACCCCATTCAGGTGGGAAAGGAACCTCTAAACTTCAAAATCAAAAATCAACGGAATTCCTTGAAACAAACAGGAAAGTCACAGAGAGGCCAAGGGACCTGGAAACTGCCAGGGGTCTTGGAAACCATGGGGAGCGGAAACCAGCTGGGGAGCCTAGGAACCCCAGGGAGGGAGTAGGAGCCACCCATGGAGGGGCAAGAATCCAGGGTCCTAGAAACCATAGTAGCGCTCCAGAAATTACCAGGGCAACTAGAAACCACTAAGGGGGCCTAGAAACAGTCTGATCACATATATGAGGGCATCTTTTACATGGAACACTTCACAGATGCCCTTGACCTTTCTCCTTGGGGCAGGGCCAGCTCATTCAACCCTACCCCACTGAGACCTAAGCCTGACCCACACCTGCCTCAGTCTCCAGGACCCTCCTGCTCCTTCCTGTCTCCAAGGATCACATGGTGTGGCTGGCCCCGAGTTGTGGGAGATCGGAATAGAGGCCAGGGGATAGCAGAGGTGCTCAGGAGGGAGGATGGCAGGGTGGCGCCCCACTGTCCCTTTGGGGTGAGGCTCCAGCGGGGCATGCCCAATCTTCATCCCTGCCAGCCAGCCTGGTCCCCTTTGAAGAAGCAAAGGGGAGTTGCATGTGTCTCCTCCCAAGAAGAAACAGACCAGAGAGGACCCCAGAGTCCTCGTGACTCCACCTGGTGACATAGGGGACACTCAGCTCGGCCTGGGGAAGGGTTCCTGCTCCCACAGACAGGGTCCTGCAGGGAGAGGCCCCCATGTGGCCCTGCTTCCCCTTGAGCTGTGCAGCCTCAGGTGGCTCCCTGCCTTCTCTGAGCCTGTGGAGACCCCACCCTGTGGGGACAGCCAGCATTGTCCTCAGCTCAGTCCTCAGAAGACGAAACCCATGGGGGACTGGGATGAGCAGAACCCTCCCCCTCTGGGACCCTGGCTGATGCCAACACAAGCTCCCTTTGATCCGAGCTGCCCATGCTCTCGGCTTTGGTGGGGAAACCGAGGTTTGCTTCAGGCAGTAAGTGACACCACAGGATTTGAGCCGAGGCAGGCAGTCTGTGGGCTCCTCCAGGGATCAAGGGGCTCCCCTCCTGCTCCCCATGAGGCTTCCTTGACCCAGCACATCACCTGGGGAGAGTGACAGGAAATGGAGGCCATCGGAGCCAAGGGCCTTGAGGTCACAGAGAGAGTGCCCTGTGCTGGGGGTGGGGCACTCTGCCCGTGTCCCCAGCCCCTCTGGACCAGGAGCCCTGAGGCTGAGTCAGGGCTCTGTGCAGAGGCGCGCAGAGCATCCCCGCTAGAGGACCAGAGTAATCAGGGATCACAGATCTGGCAAATCTCTGCGGATTAGAGGCCAGAGGTCGGGGATTACGGGTGAGGCTCCCATGGGGATCAGAAGGCCTGAGCCGGGATGTGGTTATATCCATGGCAGGTGTCAGGGATTCGGAAGGTTACAGTCGCGTGAAGATGGCTGGGTTCCTGGGTGCTCCCAAGGCAGGGGGAGCACTTCAGGCCTGAGAGTGTGCTGGCTGCCAGGGCAGACGCGGATCTACACCCAGGAGAGGAGGCTGTGATGCGTCTGGGTGTGGGTTGGGAGGCTGTAACCTGAGCGAACAGAGAGGTGCATTGGGGGACGTGGAGGGGACAGGAGCAGCGCCCAGGCAGTGGGAAAAGACAGCTACAAAGGGCCCTGTCATCCCAGCACTAAGGAAGCTGAGGCAGGAGGATCACCGAAAATTCAGGGCCACCCTGAACGTAAACTACAAAGTGAAAACCGGGATCCCAGGGAGGTGGAGGAGATGGAGCCAGAGGACCAGAATGCAGGAGCAGCTCCTACTACGCTGGGCGGCGGGTCAGGACAGGGTCCCAGGCTGCTGCATTGGGGTGGCATCTCGATTGAACTTCAGAGCCTGGCCTGACCCTGTGGATGGCAGCAAAAGGCCTCTCAGTGTCCTTTGGACCCACATGGGCTTGAGAGGTTTAGATGGAGATCTCATGCCAGGCCCTGACATCTCCCCCACGGACCCTGGCACGTCTCCAGAGGGAAGAACTGGACCCCATCCTCCTTCCTGCCCACCCACTGCACCCCCATCCCCTCCTGGCTGGCAACACTTCCCTTAGTGATGGGAGTTTATCCCCCGCTGGATGCAGGGATCCATCACCCGGGGATTAGCACAGCCCCAACTCCTACTGATCTGATCCCCAGGCCATCTGGGGGTGGGGACCAGGCTTCCTGCCCGTATCAGACTCTGGGACCCCAGGGACTGTGTAACCCATTCAGAGCTGGCATCAGCAGATCCTGGAAACCAGTCAAGTCAGGACCACGGAGCTGACCCGAAGCAGGAGAGAGACACATCGGACCGCAGAGGGACTCACCCAGAGGGCAGAGGAAGGCGCCCACTCGCCATCACTCTCCGTGACAGATGCCCACTGCCCTCAGGGACAGGGAGGGAGAAGCCGTTGGGAACATTTCCCTTCCTGGCCCTCAATGTCCCCAGCCCCACCTGCCTTGTACAGCTCCTCAGAGGTTTTCAGGGCTCAGCTCTTCCTTATTTTAAGACTCTGTGGATTTTGGAGTCTTGGGGTGGAGGGAACAGGCTAGAACTGTTGTTATTTCCTTTCTGTTTTTGGAAAGAGGGCTTCGCTATGCAACCCAGAGTGACCTCAAAGTCCTGATCCCCTGCCTAACCCTCCCTGAGTTTTGGGATTACAGGTGTGTGGCACTGCACCCAAATTCTGCGTTGTGTTTATTTTCTAAATGAACCTTCCAGGGTAGGCCAGGGCCCTGGCCAAGGACACCTCCGCGAGGCAAATCCTTTCCTTCTCCGTCACCTGTTCCCAAAGTCTGCTTCTTCCCCAAGGTCAGAACCTTGGGGCTGCCCATGGCCCTGAGGGCCTGTGTCACATACACACAAGCTGGACTTCAGCAGGAGTGGTGAGGTCGACACCACTTAGAGAACGGGTCAGGAGGCACAGGGGGAGTTCAGCACACAGGCTGTCTGAAGGGGCCGAGGGGCAGAAGGATGGGGTGAGACTTGCTGGCCTGTGGGTACAGCTGGGGCAGAGCTATCACTTCACGGAAAGGCAGGAGAACAGGAACAGCAGCCTGAGCCCACAGGATGCTGCCACGGCCTGGGTAGGTAGCACACCCCTGTCATCCTAGCACTCAGGAGGTTGAGGCAAAAGGGTCACCATGAGTTCAAGGCTATCCCAAACTACACTGGGATCTCCATAAATTAAAAAAAAAAAAATAAGCAAGCAAAGATGTTACCAGGAACACAGAAGTCAGATGCCTAGCACTTCTCTCCATGTCACCACTTCCATAGTTAGGAAATCGAGGCAGAGAGGCAGCAGGCAGTCACAGGAAAAAAGGATAAAATCTAGCTTAGAGCTAGAATCCCATATTTACTGCCCCCTGCCACCGTGGGGCTTCCCAGGACACCCTGCCTCCCTCCCTGCCTCATTTTCCTCCAGAGCCTGGGCTCCAGCCTGGATGGAGAGCACTGATCTAGGAGGCCAATCATTATCAGTCCCTGGCCAGGGCGGGCCTGTGGGCCAATTCACAGAGACAGAACCACTGGGGAATCAGGTCAAAGCTAAGAAGGGAGATGTTCTGGGCCCTGGGAGTCCTGTCTGCCCCTCCATACACAGATTTTAGGAATTGACACAGAATCTGGGTGTGGTAGCTATACTCGAAGCACTCTGGGAAGCTGAGGCAGGATGATCTTGAGTTCAAGCCCAAGCTGGGCCACTCAGTGATTTCATGAGACTCAGCTTCAAAAGTATAAAAAGTTCTGGGGATATGGCTCAGTGGCATAAGTGCATTCCTGGCAAGCCCAAGGTCCCGAGTTTGAGATTGATCCCCAGTACAAAAAAAAAGTTAAAAAAAAAAAATTTAAAGGGAGGTGGGCAGGGCTGTGATGTAGCTCAGTGCAAATGCTCTGGATTGAATCCTTACTGGCCAAAGAACACAAGTTATCCTTAGCCCAGCCCTAAGCACCCCCATACCTTTCACAATCTCCATCCAGAAGGCCCTGTTCCCTTCTATTTTTCACTGGCCTGGCTTAGACCTCCCTCTCCTCATGTGATTACTAACCTTATTAAGTCCAGATTGCTAAGGTGACATTCCTGGGTCTGTTTCCATGCCAAATCCAAAGGGTCACGGGGCCCAGATGTGGGGGTGGTAAGGCCCAGTGCACCCCTTTAGCATCTCATCAAGACAGCTCACTCTGTCCCTGTGGGACCCCCCTCCCCCCACTTACATTCCCATCGCTCAATTTGCCTGTCAGGGTCCCTTGGCTGCCACGCCCAAGGGAGGGCTGAGGGGGGGGATCCTGACTCCTGCAGCCTCTCAGTCTGCCCTGTCCCCTAAGCTGCAGTGCCCTGAGCCCCTGTCAACTAGACCTTCAACCTGTCCTCCCCAACAAAGGCTTTGTGTTCAACATTTTTCAGCTGGTATCCTGCCCCCCATGTTCCCACTGCCCCTCTCTGGCCAGCTGGCGTTAAACCCCCACTTGCAGCAGGGCCAGCCAGATGGGGAGATGGAGTACACATCCTTCTCCCTGTTCCAGCCTGGACCACATGTGGCAGAAAGACAAGTTTGGGCTGGGAGGGTCCAGGTATAGCCCCTCTGGGCCCTTCATAGTTCCCTGATTCTTGGCATCTCTGAAATAGGGCTGCTTCGGATCAAGCTCACATTTCTGTCTCAGGAAGCTCTGAAAGCTGGGGAGTTGGAAAAGGACTTTCTTTGTTTCTGCACTTGACTCATGTGCTTGTGAACCTTAGCAGAACCATTTGTCAAGCAAGGAAACGGAGAAGTCACACAACCCTCCTTGCCCAGTTCTAGGGCTCCGGAAGCAACAGAGACCCCGGTCCTGGGCAGCACACCCAGGAGCTTGGTGGGACCCAGGTCCTGGAGCTGTCCGTGGTACTGAAATCGCGAACCAGCGTGCGGTGGTTGGCAGGCGTCCTGTGTACACCTTCGCACCCCAACTCTCGAGCCTCAGAGGAACAGACACTCGCCCATGCCGTGCGCGCGCGCACACACACACAGGCACTCAACACACACCCTAGTGACCTACCAGGCACAACCCCAGGGACATGACTTGGCCAGATCCCCGGAGCCACACGCCCCCGGGACCGCCGCCTCCTATCACGCGCTCTTGTGCACACCCGCGCGGCCTGCGGTGACTCGCACTGTCCACACTCGCCGGCCACACAACGCACACTCGGGGAGGAGAGTGCAAAACACACCTGCGTCGGCCCTCCCGAAGCCCTTTCCGCGTGTTAACGTTTAATCCTTGTCAACATACACACACACCCCCGACACTTGGGAACACCACGCACGCAGAAGCTCGCGGGAGATGCAGCCTGGGGACCCCACGAAGCTCAGCGTCCCGCTCGCACGTTCCCTGGACCTGCGGACCCCAGACGCGCCTGCTCAGGGTGCAGGTGGAGACCTGGGAGCGCGCGGCCCGCCTAACCCCTTCCCTGCCGGTCTCTCCGGGCGCGTCCTTCCGGGGCGCCCTTCCTTCCTTCCTTCCTTCCTGCCGCTCCTCCGCCACCCGCGCCCACGTTCCCCTCTATTTGTCCTCTCCGCCCCTCGGGCAGACCCCGGCGCGCGCCCACCGCAGCGCCAGGCCGGAATGTCAGGGCGCTCTAGGGGTCACCCGGGGGAGCCCAAGAGGCCTCAGGCTACCCCCCCCTCCCGGGGCGGAGTCTCGTGCACCCTGCTCCCTCTGCGTCCGGCCCCGCGCGCGCTCGAGGTCACTGAGGGGCCCCGAGGTCGCAGGCCCGCTACACCGCCCCGCCCTCCGGGATGCTCCAAGGACGGCCCCGCGCGCCCCTCCCGGAGGCGGCACCTGAAGTCGCTGTACGGATGGATGATCCAGGCCCCCGCCGACTTCACGCGCTCCTGCTCGCGCTCCACAGCCTTCTGGCTGCCGAACATCCGCAGCGAGAACTTGTTGACGCCGGGCTGCAGGAGCGCGCCGAACTGGCGCTGCATGAAGCTGGCCTGGCTGCCGCGCGGCTCCCCGCCCGGGCCCGCCTCCTCCTCCGCCGGCCCCGAGAACGACACCTGGGGGCCCCGCGCCGCGCCCTCAGGGCTGCACTGCGGCTCGCCGCGCCCGCACTCGCCGTTCGGGCCGCCCTTGGCCGAGCCGGGGGTACCCGGCCGGCCGCTCGCGCTATCGCGGCTGCGGAGCCGGGCGCGCGAGCCGCCCTCATCCTTCGCTTCCTCGGCGCGCGGCGGCTGGGGCTGCGCCTGGGGAGGCGCGGGGCCGGAGGCAGGGGGTGGCGGGGGCGCGGGCGGTGGTTGCGGCTGGGCTTGGGGAGCCGTGGGCGGCGGCGGCGGCGGCCCGGGCGCAGGGGTCGCGGCCGGGCTCTCCCCGGGCCGCCCGCCGCCCCCGCGAGCATCCATGGCTAGGCGGCGCCGGGCAGTGCGGAGCGGAGCCGCGGCCGCGGCCGGCGGCCCGAGCCCAAGGGAGGGGGGAGGCGGGGGCGGGAAGGGGCGGAGTCGCGGGGAGGGGGCGGAGCCTCGGCGCGCGGGGGAGGGGCGGGGGCATGGGCTCCGCCTCCGCCCGCGCACCACCTTCGGAGCCCACGTTTGCCTCGCGTAGGTTGCTCTGGGGAAACTGAGTCTCACGGGGTGGCTCAAGGTCAGGCTGGCTCGAGGCCTTGCAGACGCGCGCAGGCCTCGTCCAGCTGGGAAACTGAGATTCAAGAAGTGGGAAGGACGTGCCCAAGGTCATGGAGCGGAGCCTTCGGGCTGGGGCCTCTGGAGCAGAGCCTGAGCTCAGCTGTGTCCTGAGGGCTCAGCGGGGACACATGTGTCCCCGTGCCTCCTTCCTGTCTCAGATGCTCAAGCCAGAGCCCTGGCTTCGTCAATCCCGACCCTCACAAAGACGCTGGAATGTGTGTTAGGAGCTGCAGGACAGGTTGGGATCCCACACTCAGACCCTCGCTTCAGTGTGCATGTGAGGAAACTGAGGCAGATGGCTGCAACAAGGGCACAACACGAAGGCGCAGCCAGTGCTGGCATCTCCTACCTTTGTGAGTCTGGTTGGCTTTAGAGGTCCAGGGAGCCAAGGGTCCCGGGTTTCTCTACACCGCTGGCTCAGTGGCAGCTGTCCCTCACTCTGGCACAGCATCCTGGGCAGACGCGGGTCTTCCTGGCACAGACAGCTGAAGGCAGAACCAGCTGGGCTAGTGCAGATTGGTGCCCCCCACTCCACCCAGCTCAACCAGAGGGGGAGAGGGTGTCATGAAGGGAGCAAGGGAGGAGCAGAGAGAGTTCTGGGGACTGAAACTCCCCACTTCCTGGGCATTTCCTGACCCTCGCGGGAACTTTTGTGTTCTCTTGGATTGTCCTCAACTGTCCTGAAGGTCTCCTGAAGTGACACCAGGACTCCCTGCCATCTGTTGTGTCCTCAGACCCTCTTGAGCCCTTGGACCCATCAGCCTGGCCTTGCATGGGCAATGATGCAGGGCTTGTTGGATGCCCTCTGGCCACTGGAGCTTCAGGGCCAGCAGGGTGTAGAGGGTCCTCACACCCAGCAGGTGCTTGGCAGGGCCGGGTCCTGCTCTGCTGTGTGTCATCTGACAGAGGATGGGTTGAGTCCTATGGCTCACCGCTGTGGGGGCTACCCTAACTCTGAGGACTCCAAGGCCCCATGCTGCCTGGGAGACCATCTCCCCCCAAGCAGGCGGACAGCAGAGTTGGTAGTGCCAGGCTGCAGCCCGCCCAAAGCAGATGTGTGTTACAGCTGAAGGGAGACCTTTTATGTTCACCCTGGGAAGATGTCAGGCTGGGCAGGTCGCCAGAACTCAGGGAGGAGGCAGGCCCAGCCCCTAGGGGACCCACGAGGCCTGGCAGAAGGATGGCACCTCTCGTCATCCCTCTGGCTGCAAAGGATGCTGGGACTTGGGACCCCAGGCACTGGTCTCTATCCATGGTGTCTACTCTGGCCCGGGGCATCATGGGGAGTTTGGGGGCAGCTGGGGTTCCAGGCCTCTCCACACCTGCTCAGCACCTGCCCAGCCAGTATGCCCTGTGTTTGTCCATTTAGTTGAACAATTCTCAGTAACTGCCTCACCCAGGGGATTCCAAATGAGGCTGGGGCCAGGCAGAGGAGCCTGACAAATAGAGCAAACATGATGCTTCACAAAGCACTGTCTGCCAGGAGCTGGAAGGCACTGTGTAGAAACTCAGGACAGGAGGTGGGAAGAGCATGGAGCTGAAGAAGACTATGTGTACAGCTATGCGAAGTCTCTGAGGCTCCACTGTACCAGCTAGAACAAGTAGTGCTGAGATAGAGCCCAGGACAGGAGGATGGGGCCCAGAGATCTTCAAATGCTAGTCTTCTGGCTCCCCTCACCTGTGCAGAGACCCTAACACCCTTGCAATCTCAACCTGGGATGCCCTGTCCCCAGGTCCTGGGATCAGACCTGCTTCCTGCCGACCCTGTCCACCTGGTCACCCCAAAGTCCTCCACTCCACTCCCAACTGCGTCCTCAGAGCAGGTCCAGGTCAGAAGCCAGGTGGGAGCTCGTGGAATGTGGAGTCCCAAGACAGCCCCTACATGACAGATGAAGCTGGCGGGGAGGCCTGTTGGGGCACCTGTGCCTGGCAGGACTGAGGCCTGAGAGACAGTGTGACTCAGTCTCTGAGCCACAGTGTCACCTGTGCAGGCCAGTCTGGGTGGCAGGTGACAGATGAGGCTGCCTGTTATGCCCCTCCAGGGCCCATTTTCCCAGCACCTGAACAATGGGAAGGGGGCCCTGCTACTGATTTGGGGTTTGCCCAGTTATTGCTTCCTGAGGACACTACTGGGTAGGAAAAGCCACCAGTGACCAGGGATCTGCTCCTTATTGCCAGCTGTGTCCTCCATCGACAGAGAACCCCCCACCCCGCCCCTTCGTTGGGCAGATCATGACCCCAGAATGGAAAGGATGAGGCAGGGGCTGCCCCCTTGGATTTGGACTCATGAACAAGCCCACTGTTGCGGCTGTCCCTGTGCCTGCTGTAGACCAAGACTTGAATCCAAAGGTTCCCACAGACCCGACGGCCTTTTCCTTAATGTCACAAGACCTTGATAAAGAACCTCATCTAATGCTTGATGTCTTCCCATCTCACATATGGGGAAACTGAGGCAGAGTTCAGCAAGCTGCCCACACTCCGCACAGGTCCTCACTTGATGTTCAGACCGGGTGCTGGGGTGGTGCATGACAGAAGGGGCTTTCTGCTCATCACATGTACCCCTATGCGAAGGACTGGAGAGTCTCCTTACTGTACCCATTCTGTGGGGGGCTGTTACCCATGGACGTGATTCCACAGGATGGGGCCAGGTGGCCCTCAGGCTCCCCACTCTTCAATGTCTGTGTGCTTGCCAGAGTGGGCGTGAGACAGGGCTGCTGCAGGAAAATGTATAAGGTGACCCCCCCAAAAAAAGTAATCCAAAGTAGAAGGGCAATGTCTGCTTTCCTCAGCTTGCAGTCTGCCCCATGGGGCTCCCAGCTGGCAGATTTCCCCCCCAGGTATGATAGGCATCCCAGACGGCAGGGCACAAGGGTCACTGATACACGTCTGCAGTGCTCTGTAGGTGGTGTCCCTGCATCCGCCCAAGGTCACAGGTGATTGTGATCCAGTGTGTCCAATGCAGCAGCAGAGAACAGGCAGGTGTGGTCCTGAGACGGCTGGGCTGGGCTGCCTCAAGAGCTCCTGCCAAACCCCGCTCTTCAAACTGCCTCTCCATGGGTGATGCACAGCGCCCTCTAGTAGCACCTGAGGGCAGGACAGGGCCTTGCCCAGGATGTTACTGGGCAGCCTAAAAAATGGCTAGAGCCACCACCCGGGGCTGTGGCCTGGGCCAGGTGGGGGTTTCTTCGGCATAAAAATGCTGGATTCGCCAGGCCTGGTGGTGCACAGCTGTCATACCAGCTTTTGAGAGGCTGAGGCGGGAGGATCACTGTAGACCAGCCTGAGTTACAAAGTGAGCTCAAGGCCAGCTGGAACTGTATAGGGAGACCCTGTCTCAAAAAGACAAAACAAAACAAACAAAACCCCCGCCCCCCCTAGTTTACCCCACTCACTGAAAAATTCAAATCTCCAGTCAGCATGGTGGCACATACCTGTGATCCCAGCACTATAGGAAGCTGAGATAAAAGGATGTTTCAACTCAACTGAGGAAATTTAACAAGACCTTGTCTCAAAAACACCAAAGAGGGGCTGGGAAGATAGTTCCATGGCACAAGTGCCTGCTTGGCCAGTGTAAGGTCTTGAGTTCAAACCTCGGTCCCACCAAAAAAAAAAAAAAAGGAGGGCTGAGGCTGTATCTAGTACAAAGGCCTTGGATTCAATCTGCATGTGTGGGGGTTGGTGGGGGTGCACTTGTTCCTTTCACGTTGGATGGCTGAATGGTGAGTGTGCAGGGCTCTCCCCAGGACCCACCTCCTGCTCCCCACAACACAGCAAGACCCTCACCTGAGACAGCTGAAGGTTCAGCACTCTGCCCTATCCAGGAAGGAACCTTTGGGGCCCAGGACTGTCCAGTTCCCCAGGGCCTGGCTCTACAGTAACCTCTACCTTTGGGTCCCATTCTAGGCTGGGCTTGGGTCCAGAGCTCTCCGTTTATCCCTAGCACTTGCCTTCTATAGTACCTGGGCCCAGCCTCTTACTTTCTGAGGAAGCGGATAAGTAACTGTCCCATACTCTGTCTCAGCTTGTCCTTGGCAGGCTGAGAAGAGCCTGCAACACCGCTAGGCCTCTGCCTGCTCCAGTTCCTGGGCCCCAACTCCTCCAGAGTCATAAGCTGCAGGGCTGCCTGAAGATCAAAGCAGGCTCACAGGGAGGCAACAAGCCACTCCCAGGCCTAGCAGATGTCCAGGGAGTTCTGACCTGGCTTCCCCTGTTCCTGCCCAGCCTGTGACCCCCGCCCACACCCTCCCCAGTCTCTCAACAGTCTGGAGTGAGCTAAGCTTGTGGAGCCAGAAACCCAGGCCTAGACACGCCCCACAGCCTCCCACTACAGCACAGCTCAGGATGGACACCAGACTAGATGGGCTCAGTCTTTATTGTGTAAGGGGAAAGGTCCCTGCGTGCAGGACACCATGGAGAGGACACTGCTGTCCCTGGCACAGCAGGTAGCTCTGGAGACCCAGACCCTGGGTATCTAGACATCAGGAAGGAATTGGAGTCCTCTCCACCAACAGGTCACAGACAGATCTGTGACCTTCAAGAAAGAACATTGAAAATACAGGGACGAGACTGTGCTGGCTTCAGATACACAGGCGGTGTGGGTGCACACACTCCTGAGCTTCTGGTGACCACAGACCTGGGGGTCCTGAGGGGGCCTCTGGGGGACAGATCAACTCTCTGGCACTCATGTGGGCTTAAAGAGGAAAAAAAAAAAAAAAAAAAAAAGAAACGTAAGGAATAAAATTTTCTATGTAGAAAACTCTACTTTAGTTAAAGACTTAAATCAAATATGGAGATCTACAGTGGATTTGCTGTTGCTTTGTGGGTATTGAGGTGAGTGGGTCTGGTGCTTAGACAGCAGGGGGCAGACTCCTGCGGGAGGTGGGGACGGGACCTGGGCCACTGCGCTGGCTGCTCAGGTGGCGTTCCTCTGGCGGACGTTCTTGTCTTTGTCATTCACGTGGGGCGCGTTGCCTTTCCTGCAGATACAGGGCAGGGGCCTCAGTACCCAGTGACCATGTGCTGGCCCCACGAGACCCCTCACACCCACAAGGACCAAGACTTACAGAGGCGCGGCTCCCGCGTCATCATCTGTGGAAGAAGAGAGAAGGAGGTGGTGTCAACACAGGCCTGGCTGCCCACAGGGGCCTTGAGAGGAGCATGTGCAGAGCAGCGGCCACCCCATTCAGTACTACGCCAAACTCCGCCTTTGGGAGTGGCTGTACACAGGCCACATTCAGCTGCATGCACAGAGCCCTCAGCCTAGGGAGCCAGCCCTGCCATGCAGCTGCTACCCAGGCTGCAGAGGGCGCCCCTTACCATGGAATACACCAACTTGCAGCCAAGAGGGAGGAGAGAGGGTGGTGAGGCAGTGGGCAGCAGACCCCACTCTCTCCAGGGAGAGAAGGGACAAGATCGTCCCCTATGCAGAGCCCCATCCGGCCACTCACCATCCAGGGGCACATCTGGCTTCCGCCGCTTCTCGTAGATAAAGATGATGGTGACCAGCACCAGCACCTCAGCCACAATGCCCAGGAAGGGCCAGAGTGCTGCCAGGTGGCTGCGCACACGCAGCGTGATGACGTCTTGGCCGGTGCCCTCGGAGTTGGTGCCATTACAGATGTAGGTGCCGGGGTCTGAGGTCATGTCCAGGTTCCTGATATGCAGCTTTGACTTGGACTCCGTGGAACTCACAAAATACTTGTTCTCAGAGCTGTTGGTGAGGACCTGACAGGGACCTTGTTAGCACCTGGGGAGGGGGCCACAGCCCAAGCCTCACCCCTCCCTGGACCTGTGTCCCCACTGTGGGTCTCACCTGTTCCTTGGAGTCAACCACCCTGTACCAGACCCAGGTGTCAATGGAGCTAGACGTACAGGTCAGTATCACCGACTCCCCCTCGCTGGCGTGCTCGGACTTCTTGGTAGCCTTGATCACAGGGGGTCCTGGGGGTGGACAGGAGGGACCTGACATCCTGGAGAGCCACTCTCCTCCCCCCATGCTGCCACCACACATTGGAGTGGGCTCCTGGGTCCGCCTTATCCTGGCCACAGCACTCACCATGCACTGGGATCTCAGCCCTACCCAGGGGCTCGGGCAGGAAGACGCAGGAGTACTTGCCCGTGCTGTTCTTCTTGTCCACCCTGCAATGGGACAGTGGCTGTGAGACCAGTCCTCCTGGGAGACCATGCATGGCCTGAATCTCACCGTGAAGTGGCTTGACGGTGTTGTGGGTGGAAAGGGCCCGTCTAGGAAAGCAAGCCTCCCGTGCCCTGCCCCTGGGAGCGGGCGTTCCAGCCCGAACAACCCTAACAAAGGCATCCACCCTCTGCTCTGCTGTACCAGGACAGAGCTGCAGGGACCAATATCAGACCTGAGGCTCCCCAGGCCTTCCAGCCATCCTTGCTGCAACCCCACTCACTCGTACTCGGTGTACAGGTCAGACAGCTTGTCCATCGCCAGCATCTTGCCATCTTTCAGCCACTGGTGCCCAGTGACAGCGATGTCACTGTGGTTCATGAGGCAGGAGATGAGCACCTTGGTGCCAATGTCATCCACAGAGGTCGTGATGGTGCCCGCTAGGAACCACATCAAGGAGAGATCAGCATGGGATGGAGGGAACCTCGCCCTGGGCCTTGAAGGATGCCCAGGGACCGAGGTGGGGCAAAGAGAGCCCTGTCCATCCAAGGCCCCTCCCTCAGGAGGCCAAGAACACCCTGAAACCCTCCATAAGCACAGAGGGCCAATCTGCTACAGGGCCCCACAAAGCTAGACTCCTTCCAGCAAAGAGCTGGGGGCTCCCTATTGGGAACCCTGACCTCTAGCAGAGCAAACCGCCCACCCAGCTGCCCGCAACCCTCAGGAGTCCAAACCTGAACACAGAGCACTAGATGCTGCAGAGGCCCTCGACGGCCAGAGGTACGACTGAGCTCAGGCCCCAGACCCCAGACCCACTGGATACATGCAAGGTAGACAGGCTAGCGACGAGGGTCACAGGGGTGGACAGACGGAGCAGGAGGGACAGATGTGCGGAGCAGGGAGGCAGGGCTACAGCTCCTGTCAGGCTGAGCTCCTGCCCTGTGGTGTTGACTCCCACTCCAGGTTAGAGCCCTGGGCTAGGCAGAAAGCTGGGCCAGGATGGATGTCTGGGTTCTACCAAGCAGGAGCCAGGGCCGGGTGGCACAAGGGGGAAACTGAGGCAGGTGACCCGGCCACTCACATTCAAGGACCACCACGCTTGCCTGGGCGTGGACCCATTTGACCCTGGGCATGCGGGTCAGGTGGTTACGGTCAGGGTCGTTGCTGGCGCGGCACTCATAGGTGCCTGCGTCCTCGGCGGTGAGCCCCTCGATGGACATGGTGCTGGCTGCGTGCTGGCGGTAGGTGGCGTGGATGTGGACACGGTCCTGCCGGGCGCCATCCCAGAGCTGGGAGCAGGGGTCGCCAGGCCAGTTCCCTTCAAACCACCACTGGATCTCGGGGACAGGGCTGCCAACTGCCTCGCAATGCAGCTGGATGCTGCCCCCAGCCCACCCCTCCTGGGACAGCGGGGCTGTGAGGAAGCCAGCTATGGGAGAGGGTCAGGGCTGTCAATCCTGGGAGGGGGCTTCAGGTGACCGCGTTTCTCTGAGCTCCCAGGAAGACGTGCTGAGAAGTCAGGTGACTACCACGCACAGGGCAGCCCAACAGAGGGAGGGAGGGCCGATGATGTCTCCACCCAGTGGCCCAGTCCTCATGGGTGGCATGGACTGCTGGCAGCAACTGAAACCATCTGGCTTCGAACAAAACATGGGACTGGGTGGGACAGAGAACCTAGCCTGAGGTCTAGCAGGTCAGGCCCTCCCAACCCCACTGCCCTGACTGGGAACTTGTCCTAGCCTGTAGGGGAATCAGAACTCACACCCAAGCCTATCCCCGGGCCCACATGAAAAGCTGCCTGTCTGTGGGTCCTCTGCACACCGAGGGCCAGGCCAGTACTGAGGCAGACTAAGCCTCTAACTCCAGAAGGGCACGTGATTCTCCAGCCCTCAGCAAGCTCCCCTCTCAGGCCAAATCTCAGGACCCCCAGTCTCTGATGAAGGTGGGTTCCAATGGCAAGTGTGGCCACAGTGAGGGAACTACCTGGAGACACAAGGTCACAGAACTAAGTGCAGAGGGGCAGGGGACATTCAGACTCCTCGTAGCTGTTGCTGACAGGGCTGGCCCAGGGACAGGCTGGTTAATACGTCTGCAGGCGTGAGGACATACACGCGGCTGCAGACACATGTGCACAGTATTACATGTGTGTACATGCTCAGCTCCAAGCAGCAGAGCAGCAGGTCTCAGCCTGACATCTGCAGACGGACACATCTGCAGGTGCACACAGGCTCAGCTGAGTAGGGAGCGGGTCACCACCTGAGGCCTGAGGCTGCTGGCTGCAGGGCAGGGTGGCACCCTCTCCACGGTGGGTTTCCAGGACAGGACCCGACAACTGCCTATCCGAGCGGCCCATGGCACTCAGGACCTGACCAGGACACTTGGCAGCCACTTCTAGTGGTACCTTTCGACAAGGGATCTCCTGGTAACCTTCATTTCCTCGGACTGGTCTCCCTGACTTTTCCAGGTGACTAGAACTTGAGGTTTGGAGGGCCAGCGCATGATAGTTCAGCAGACGATATAGCTCAGCAAACTAAGCGCCTGCTTAGGCAAGTGCAGGGACCGGGTTTGATCCCTGGTACCACCTGCCATGCCAGCCCCACCCCAGGGCGCACTAAGTCCCGAGTCCAGGTATGGGGGCGCACACCTGTAATCCCAGCACTAGGGAGGCTGAAAACAGGAAGATCACTATGAATCTGAGCTGTGTAGTGAGACCCTGTTCCAAATACATTTACAAAAAAAAGAAGAAAAACCTGAGCGCTGGGCATCAGGGCAGAAAGTGAAGCAGAGGCTGCAACTCCTTCCCACCTCTAGCACACACTTCTCACCGCCCAGGTCAATATTGAGGGCACCAGGGAAGCAGCCGGGCTCGGCTTAGCAGGTCCTGTTCCAGCTGCCCCTGCCACTTCTACCAGTGGTGCCAGAGGCAAGGGCACCATGCCCACACTCGCCCCCCAAATGGCCTCTGACATAATGCTGCAGCTGCTGTGATGCTTGGTGCTGCCTGCAGAGGTGGCATTAGAATTTCATGGGGCCGGGCTGTCAGCAAAGCAAGCCCTAAGAGCTCCAGAATAAGGGAGCAGCTGACCCATCACCACCTTGGAGAAGTCCAGACTGTGTGCTGGCCACATGATTGTAGCCCACACCCGCCAAAAGTCACCTTCATCTAAAAACAGCCCTCCTGCTGACCACTCACAGCCAGTTGGGGAATAGGGCCAGCTGGCTGCGGGGTCAAAAGCCTGCATCGCCTGCACTGTCCAAACTAGGAGATTCCCTCATGAGGGTTCAGCCAGTGCCTCCCCACTACCCCCATGGAGACAGGAGCAAGAAAGCATTCTGGGACTGAAGTCACAGCAGTCGCCTCTCCCACCTGGGCGGAGCTCGGCCTCTCACCTGAGCCACAAAGTGGAACCCACATTTAGCAAAGGGTGCCCCCACTGGCAGAGCCCCCTAGAGGAATCTTTGGGAAGGCGGCCTGGGGAGAGAGGAAACCATGATCATTCCTTGCCCAGGCCCCGGAGCACCACAGGGCTTGGGTGGAGCTCTGGGGCCCAGCACCGGAGGGACCAGGTTTCAAGCCCAGCACCACGCAGGCGCAAACAACAAGCACAACCAGCCCCTCAGATCTTTGACTCTCTCCACGTGCAGGGCCCAAAGAGCTGAGGAAAAGGAGCACAAATGCCCCAGACCAATAGGGACACTGGTCGGGGGCATTTAGCAAGGCGAGGCTGTGTGGCTGCACCACGGAAAGGTCGGGGGAATCTGCCCAGAAACTGAGCCTGCAGTTGGAGAAACCCTGCTTGGGCCCTGGACAAGACAAAAATCCTCTACCCATGTGACCCAGAATAGTTGGGGGACCCCTGGCAGCCCTTTCCATCAGGGAGTGGGTTTTCTTCTGTATTTGTTTTGTTGGGGGCTCCTAAATGTGCCACCCAAGGACCTGCCTCCTGCTACACCCAGAGCCATTCCCAGGAGAGCCATCTCAATTGCAAGGGCTAGGAAATGTTAAAGGGGGTCTGGACCGGCCTCCTCCTTGGAGCCTACTGTCCACTCTTCAGTCTGAGGCAGCCACTGTGGCCACCTCTCTCCAGATGAGCCTTAGACCCTCTAACCTTTGTCCCCTACATGCTTGTCACTATAAATCTTTAACCCAGAACCCAAAGGGATTTTCCATAAATGAAGAAAATTCCTCACCAAGCACAAGAGCACAGACCAGAACACCCCTTCACTAACCTCCTTGGGACCCCCTCCATGGCCCTATGGGCAGCACCAACCCATGTGCCTGAAGTCTTCAAGATCAATCGTGTTTCTGCTCTGGCCAGGAGGCCAAGGCGACCTCCTTGTGACCTTGAAGCCATCTCACACCTTTCCCCCTTAACAAGCAAAAATCAGAGGACCCCTGGCAGGGCAAACTAGGGAACCACTGAGAGCAGAGCTTGCCCAGAAGGAGCTAAATTCCAACAAGAATGATAATCCCCCAAGTCTGGTTCTGAACACAATGGCCACTGTCCAGCTGAGTCTGGGGGTTGGAGGGGGAGTTATACATGGGGGCAGGGCCTGTCTTTCAACTCCACGCTACCCATGTCCTTCTCGGGTGTCCTACGCAGGCCTTGCAGGGTCCAGCCTGAGGGCCCAGGTTAAGCAGGCCTAGTTCCAACCCAGGGGGTCCCTTAAGCACCCAGGCTTGTATCTCCCCTTTCCTGGCCAGTGGCACCCATGAGCAGACCATCAACGTCCCCAATGCCCTCATGCAGTGGTCAGGCCAGGCCCTTGACCTGGGACCACCACTCTACCATAGAAAACCCAGATCACTGCCTATACACCCACACATCCTGGCAGAGGCACCTGGGGACAGTCTTGCTTGGGGTTCCCCACAACCTGTGCACATCACCCCTAAGCACAGCCAGCCCAGGAACTTCTTTCCAGGTGTAGCCCAGATTGGGGGTTTCTCAGCCTGATTGATCCCAAGTGTGAAACCCCAAGGCCATGACTCTCCTCCACCCTATCACCTGATTCCAAAACTCCCGGGGTCCCCGGCGTCCCTTTGCCTGCAGGCTCAGCCTGGGATTCACCAAACCTCAGGCTCATCTTTTCCAGGCACTGATGACTCCTAGGGTACACTTTCACCTTTTCCTCCTCCAGTCGACAGAATGGAAACCCCAAATAGACTCCTCCACGCCTGTGTTCTCAGGGCCTCCTTAATCCTCAAGAGATATTGTTGTCCCTTTGGGCATTATGGTGCCCTCAGCACCCGCAGGATAATCTCTCACAAGTTTCAAGCTGAGAACCCTTAATGCGATGAGCCCCTATACCCCAATACAGGACTCCCAAACCTCAGAGACGTCGCTCTTGGGGACTCCCGCGGCCCCAAAGCGCCGGGATCACCCCCACAGCTCCATTCTCCCGGACGGTGGCTCCCCGCGCCCCAGGGCTCCGCTTGCACCTTGGTTCCCTCTGGCTTCAACTCCTCCATCGCCCGATCTCACCAAGACCTCAAGCCCCGGCTCCCCACTCCAGGATTCTTCCTCGGGCACCGCGACCTCGGCCCACTCCTTACCGGCCCCGGAGGCGCCCTGGACGTCCAGCAGCGCAAGGCCCAGCGCCAACAGCAGCGCGGCCGCCATGTCGCCCGTCGTCCCCGCGCCAGTCGCCGCGCGTCCCCGACGCGGTGGTATAAGAAGGGCGGGCTGAGACAGGGCGCGCGCACGCAGGTAGCGTGGGGGGGGGGGACAATCGGATATGCTACAGCCACGCCCTGCGCACGCGCACAGAAGCACGTGTGCTAATGTCGGCCGGGCAGGTTCGAGCTATGGAATCCCGGCTGCTGGGCTGAATGTGACTCCAGCTTCCCCCACTTCCCCGCCTCTGGCCTGGAGGCGGGACTCGGCGTTGCTAGGAAGCGAGGGTGGTGCCGGCGGGGGCAGGGTGGACCCGTGGCCGGTACTTGTTTCGTTATTTCTAAATTGAGCTATGAACTATAGACTTCAAAGTGGTGAAAACGGTATATTTTTGAACATGAGACACAAGGTTTTGGTAATTTTTTTTTTGTAAATAATTTTTATAGTTATATTTTATTTAATTTTGAGGGAATATAGCTAAGTGGTACAGCACCCGCCTGGCAAGCGTATGGTCCTGATTTCGATTCCAGATACAAAGAAAATTAGTATTTTGGAGGAGATCCCAGTAATTTGGAGGTTATGGCAGGGGGATCACCGTGTTATGGGCCATCCTGGACTACATAGTGAGTTCAAGGCTAGCCTGAACTGCATTGGGAAACCCTGTCTCAAAAAAAAAAAAAAAAAAAAAAAAAGGGAGCAAGACAGACACATGAGACACTTCCCACCTACTCAGTGGGCTGAAATCTAAGTAGCATATGAGAGCACCCTGGTGAGATTGTGGTAAATTGGAATCTTCCCACGGCTGCTAGGAATGAACATGGTACAGCTACTGGTAAAAGAGCCCAGCAGGTCCGCAGACAGGCCTTAAAGAGCCATGCCTAGTAGCCCGTGCATGACCTCCCAGCACTTCGGGAGGCTGAGGCAGGAGGGTCACCACGAGGTCGAAGTCAGCTGGGATTTACGGAGAGATCCTGTCTCAAAAGACAAAAGACACAAAAGAAAACCAAAAGGCCCTATCTGAGGGCCTTCAAGCACACACAAATGGGGTCAAGCTTGAAGCTAAGCTACGTGCGGGATGGGATGAGGGTCAGGAGGAGCCGGCTAGGGAGAGCAGCCAGCTGGCATCAAAGTCTTTGCAGCGTCACAAACAACCCCTGCTGAGCGGAATTCCTTCGCCCCTGCCCATTCCTCTCCTGCCAAGTCGAAGAGGCCTCTGGGAAATTGCAGTGCTGCCAGAAAGCTTCAGCTTTTGTTTACAAGTGCAGCCTGGCCCCTCCAGAGACCCAAATTTCTGGTCCCCATGGCTGAAGCCCCTCCCTGCGCCCTTTGTGTTGGGAGCAGGCAGCCCTTTAATAATCTGTGCTACTCAGTTCTGGTTCACTGTCTTTTAAGACTGGGCTCTAGGACAGCCAGGTTTAGGAGATAAAAGTACTGCGTGCTTGGAGTCTCAGCACTCTGGGAGGCTGACGCAGGAGGATCATAAAGTTGAGGTCAATAGCCTGGTGTGGTGGCTCACGCCTGTAATCCCAGCACTTGGGAGGCTGAGGCAGGAGGATCAGTGCAAGTTCAAGACCAGCCTGGGCTACAAAAGTGAGCTCAAAGCCAGCCTGAACTGCATAATGAGACCCTGTCTCAAAAAGACAAAAAAATAAAAAAATAAAAAATAAAGTTGAGGTCAGCCTAGTCCATTTAGCAAGCCCCAGGAAGTGCTCAAGCAATAAAGGATCACGTGCTGATAAAGGTTGTGACATGATGGATACAGGAGCTTGGGAGAAGCCGGGGATCCCAAGCTGGAGAGAGAGGGGAGTGTGAACAGTGGCGTTCCTGAAAGATAGGTTCTCCAAGACCAGATAGCTCAGCGATTTAAAGCGCCTGCTTAGGCTAGCTTAGGCAGCTGCAGAGATCTTGATTGGAGCCCCACCCCCACCCCTAGTGCAGGCTAAGCCGGCCATAGCATAAATAAATAAAGTTAAAAAAAAAAAAAAAGTTCGCCCAGAGCCTTGTGTGTGATTATATCTGAAAAAAAGAGTCTTTGCAGATCTAGGTGAGTTCCAGGCTGGCCTGGGCTACATAGTGAGTTTAAGCTTGGGCTGAACTATAATATATATAGCAAGACTTTGTCTCAAAAACAAACAAAAAAGGGCCAGGGAGATAGCTCAGTAGAATAAGTGCTTGTCTGGCAAGTGCAAGGTCCTGAGTTCAATCCCCAGTACTGAAAAAAAAAAAAAAAAAAAAAAAAAATATGGAGGCAGGAGGATGTCATATTCGAAGCTAGCAGAGGTCATATATGGAAGAGGCCAGAAGAAACCTCCATAGAACCTTGGACCTATGGGCTGTACATTAGGGCAGGAATTTGTGAGACAGGAGCGAGGATTCCATCAGGCTGAGGCCAGCCTCAAGTGGAGTCTGCTGAGTCATCACCTGCAGGGATCTTTCAAAAACACCTGCCGGGTGTGGCTGTTAG
This sequence comes from Capromys pilorides, assembly GCA_004027915.1. Lineage (NCBI taxonomy): Eukaryota > Metazoa > Chordata > Mammalia > Rodentia > Capromyidae > Capromys > Capromys pilorides. Next base: position 30,410 of record PVKN010004073.1, read on the forward strand.
GGGCCTCCCCAGAGCAAAATCAGGCAGGCCACAGGCTCAGGGGTGCATGGACCCTGCCTGAACATGTCAGGAAGGCTGCATAGATTGGACCGTAAAAAGTATTGTGGTCTCATGCCAGGTGTGGTGGTACATGGCTTGTAGTCCAGCACTCAGGAGGCTGAGGCAGGAGGATGACCACAAGTTTCAGGCCAACCAGGGCTACATAGTGAGACCCTGCCTCAGAAAGCAAAACCTCAAACCTATGTAATCTCCTGTAAGACAGAGATCACATTTCTTGCACAAGGGCCTGTGCTTCCTTGGAAGCACCTTAAAAGGGAGCAGCGGTGGCGAACCTGTGGCACAAGCGCCACAGCGGATGCACAAAGCCCTCTCGGTCCAGTCAGCTGTGTAAGTTTTCTTAAATTAAAACCTCAGCATTCAGCTTTAACCGCAGTGTTGGCACCTTATGATAAGTAAGTGGGTTTGTGTTGCAGTGAGGGCACTTGTCCCTAAAAGGTTTGCTACCCGTGCCCTAGACAGAGAGCCTCAGCTAGCAGGGGCTCTGACTCATCTTTATAGCTTTTTTTTTTTTTCTGCAGGACCGGGGTTCGAACTCACAACCTTGTACTTGCCAGGCAGGCACTTGTGCCACGGAGCTATCTCCCCAGCCCCTATAGCTTTTATTATTATTTTTTATTTTATTTATTTATTTATTTATTTATTTATTTATTTATTTATTTATTCTTTTTGAGACAGGGTCTCGCTATGCAGTTCAGGCTCACTTTTGTAGCCCAGGCTGGTCTCGAACTCACAGAAATCCTCCTGCCTCAGCCTCCCGAGTGCTGAGATTACAGGCGTGCGCCACCACGCCCGGCTAGCCCCTATAGCTTTTAAATAAATGTTCTTGCACCTCCTTGGTCTGTTGTTTCATTGTTCTTCACATGGGCCAGTCTGTGGACATCTAGGGGCAGCTGGGACTCTCACACTGGTGGGCAGACAGGAGTGGGGACCCTGCAGTGCCTTTGGTGCCCTAGTGACAGATGTGGGGCTTGGGGGTACTAGGGAGCTGCTGACTGAGGCAGGTGGGCGTGAGAGACAGGAGGAACAGGCAGTGGATAGGTGAGAAGCAAGTGCCAGCCAGGTCTTGGGTCTCGGGATGGGCTTTAGGGCCTGGTGTGCCCACAAGGGTGGAGCTGGTACCTGCCTGGTTCTCACAGGGCCACCCTTTGACTGCTGGCTGCTCCCTGGGCCAGCTGATCTGTTACCCAGGAAACAGTAGATTGCTAGCATAGTGCACCACATACCTCTAGGACTTGGGGCTCTAGGACTGTAGACTGGCTGGCTGGCTTGCTTATTTATTTAATTTATTTATTTATTTATTTATTTATTTATTTATTTATTTATTTATTTAATTTCAGTACTAGGAATTGAACCCTGGGCCCTCACACTGAGTTTCACTCCCCAGCCATTTTGATTTTATTATTTTTTATTTTGCGATGGGGTCTCACTATGTCACTGTCATCCAGACTGGACTTGCTTTTTTTTTGTCTTTTTGAGATAGGGTCTCTCCATGCAGTTCAGGTTGGCCTTGAGCTCACTTTGTAGCCTAGGGTGGCCTCAGTCTCACAAATGATCCTTCCCAGTGCTGCGATTACAGGTGTGCGCTGTAACTGCCTGGTTGGACTTGAACTTTGTTTTATTTCTTTTCTTGTATTGGGAATTGAACTCATGACCTCGAGCTTGCCAGGCAGGTGCTATGCCAGTGAGGTCAGTGAGCTATATCCCCGTCCCTGAACTTGAACTTTGGTGTTTTTTTTTTTTTTTTTTTCTGTCTTTTTAAAGACAGGGCCTCACTATGCAGTTCAGGCTAACCTTGGGCTCACTTTGTAGCCCAGGCAGGTCTTGAACTCACAAAGATCTTCCTGCTTCATCCTCCTGAGTGCTAGGTTCACAGGCGTGCGCCACCACACCCAACTTTGGACTTGAACTTTGATTGTTAATATTTTTCCCTACAGGAATTATTTGTTCTTTTTTTTTGTATTTTGGCTGGCTCGGCCAGCCCTGGGGCAGTGAGGCTGGCACAACATGTGGTGCCTGGAGTCCAACTGCGGTCCCTGCAGTTGCCTAAGCTTGCCTAAGCAGGCACTTTAGACCACTGAACTATCTTGCCAGCCCCTGGAGTTGAACTTTGGATCCTCCTCCTGCCTCAACCCTCTGGAGTGCTGGGATGATAGGCGTGTGCCACCACACCTGGCTCAAAGCCTGGAGTCTCTTCACACACACAAGTGCGTGATCTTTTCACTGAGCTGCAGAGGGCCCAAACTGTAAAAACAAAGCAAAACAAATAGGAAAGGTAAGTCAATCCCACCCCTTCCTGGCCTTCCTGGCCACCACTGCAGTGCTGCTGTGGGTACGGTCAGGAAGCCTGCACATGGGGAGGGCAGGTTGGGGACACTGAGGGGACCCTGTGCAACCTCTCCTGCTGAGTCTGAGGGTCTCTGGATATTTCAAGGTTCAGCTCCCAGATTTCTTGATATTTTTGACACAGGGAGGTAACAGCAGGATTCTTTTCCAACTATTTATTTTGAAAACTCCTCTGTGTATGTAGAAGTTGTAAAGATAACCTCAGTGCCCAGCGTTCTCCTGGGCACCCACTTGGGAACATGTTGTCCTGCCTGTGTCTGCCTCTGTCTCTCTGCCTTTCTCCTTCTCATTTTGCTCCCACAATGACTTGCTGGCAAGTTGTGACCGTCATGACCCTCACCCTCTAGCCTGTTTCCTCTCAGCTGTCACAGAGACCCAGCATCGTAGTGGCACACACCTGTCATCCCGACACTAGTGAGGCTGAGGCAGGAGAATCACTGGGCATTCATGGCCAGCCTGGGCTCCATAGTGAGGACAGAAACAACAAAAACAAAATGAAGAGGGAGATAGCTCGGCGGTCTAAGCACCTGCCTGGCAAGTGCAAGGACCCGGGTTCTATCCCCAGTGGAGGCTGATATGAAGATCGCTATGAGTCTTGGCTGTGTAGCAAGACCCTGTACCAAATAAATAGACAGATAAATAAATAAATAGGAAGGGAATCTGAACAGGCAAGACGACTGACGATGGAGACAGAGACAAGGGTGATTTGGCTACGCGTGCAGTGATACCTGGATCCCTAGGTTCTGGCAGAGGCCAGAAGAACCCCGAGGCCCTTGAGACCCACTGCCTTGCACGCACCTGGGATTCATATGCTGGGATCAGAGCTGAAGTAAATATGGATGGCTTGGGGTCATTGGACCATGGCTGGCAGTGGCCAGCATAGGCCACTCCTGCATGGCACCCAGCTCCCAGGTGACCCCTGCCCAGAAGAGACCCTCAGAGACTCTTCCCCTTTTACACCATCTGGAAACACTGAGGGGTCCCAGGACCCGTGGACAGAGGACCTCAAAGGAAAGAGGGAAATGTTACAACTCCCAACCTGCTAGATGTCTGATATGCCTCATTCATGTTTCCAAAAATCGAATAATTAACTCTAAAGAATAATGGAGGTGAAGAGCAGGAACTTTAAGCCGGGCGTGGTGGTGCATGTCTGTTATCCCAGCACTCGTGAGGCTGAGGCAAGAGAGATAGGATCTCACCATGTCGCTAAGTCATGAAGGCTGGACTTGATATTTTATTTATTTATTTTTGTCTTTTTGAGACAAAGGTCTCTATGCAGTTCACATTGGCCTTGATCTGACAACAATCCTCCTGCCTCAGCCTCCTGAGTGCTGGAAAGGCAAGTGTGCGCTGCCATGCCCAGATAGACATGTATTTTGTTCATGTTTGAGACCAACCTGGGTTACAAAGTGAGCACAAGTCCAGCCTAAAGTGCATAGTGAGACCCTATCTCAAAAAAGACCAAAAAAAAAAAAAAGGAAATTTTACTGAGGTAGAGAAATACAGCTCTTGAGAGACAAGAGGGGGCCTCTTGGCTGCTAACAAGCCCACTCCTCAAAGGAAGTTTTGGTCTTTTTTTGTTTTTTAGTACTAGGGACTAAACTCAGGACCTTGCTCTACCGGCAGGCATTTATACCTCCAAGCTATTTCCCCGATCCCCTCAAAGTAAGTTTTTTTTTTTTTAATTTTATTTATTTATTTATTTATTTGTTTGCTTGTTGTGTTTGTTTGTTTCTTTATTTATTTATTTTGTGGCTGGCTCAGCCTGCCCTGGTGGTGGCGCTGGCGCAGCATGTGGTGCCGGGGATCGAACTGCAGTCCCCGCAGTTGCCTGAGCCCTCCTAAGCAGGCGCTTTAGACCACTGAACCATCT